>JARLTB010000293.1:3982500-4147500 GCA_030141615.1 Unio pictorum
GTTCCATCCATGTAAACTGAAAATCCACTATGTAAAGCTATACTGCCAAATGTTCCTGTGCTTTAAAGACATTTTAGATATACTGAGATTAAGCAGTCATAAGACTACATGAATACTGGATACACAATTTTCACAGTGAATTTACAAGCTGAAATCCTTTATTGGTGATTACTGCTAATTTCCTAGTCATACTATATTCCTTTGTTGTATGCAGGTATGTGTCATAAATATTGGCAACCAACCAATTCCTAATAGTTGGCAAATCTAAAAGAATATTTTCAATCAACAATCCAGTTTGATCAAACCATTGCCCCATGTTCTTTGCATTATGTAACTTCTCACTGAATGTATCCAATTGTTCTCCTGAAGCCTCGGATAACTGGATACTGTGACAAACACTGACAGAACAAGTTCCAATTAACAGCAATCTCAGAACAAGACTCCAATAATTCAACTTGAGATTTTGCTGAGCTTGTTTCTAATATATGTCAACAATTAGGCTTGGGTTTAGAAATCTATCTATTCATCTAGTGTCCTTGTCCCAGGGCTGAGCTCCTTTTTATATTAAGAATGGTATATCACTGTTTACTGTTGATTCAATTCAATAAAATACAACACCGTATTCATCCAATGTGAATCCCATGCTTCATGATAGGCCTACCCCAAATTTTCACAACATTTTAGCAAGTATTTACTCATTTTATATGGTAAGCCTGCCCTTACGTTTTGATAAATTTATTTAGGCTCATCTTAAAACAAGTATATGCATGTACAGAGTACTTGCAAAAAGAATTAAATGGGAGAGAATAGAATAATCATAAACAAATTAAAAGACTATATAGTTAATTCATCACACTTACCACACAGTAAGACTGAATTTTATATCTAGTTTATGAAATCTATTTAATAATTTCTAGATTTTGCATGTTTTAATTGTGTGATCTTACTACATGTACTACTTAGTAAGTAATGACTATTTAAAGAGAGTGCAAAAATTAGCTGAAGAACTAATCTACCCTTGAGACCTTCATACAAAGGAACCTATTTCAATAAGAAATGAACACATATATACACACATACAAAGTAGCATGTACATTTATTTTTTGACATTATAATACTTTCTTTCCTTTCATGAGATGAATACTTGCTCATACACACTAAAGCCACATCTTGTAATGGTTTTATTAAAAAAGAGTGCTAAAATGAGTCAAGATATTTCTGGGGTGAGGTATCTTATTTGGACAGGTTGCTTCATTTTTAAATATTGAACACATTATAATTCAAAACAATTATTTCCATGCAAAGTGTAAGTAGAGAGCACAATGTAAATGTTGAACTACAGTCCATTAAATACTACAATGTTTAACCATTTAATTAATATGTACAAATTACTTGACATAACCAACAAGTCAAACTGATGCACTGCTTGACGGGGCTCTTCATCTGCAATGTTTGGTTCTTTTCATGAAAGTTAAAATATTTAATGAAAACAAGTTAGGTTTTGAGAAAAAGCACACTTCAGGAATACATTTTACTTTTGAATGTGTTATTTAGTAAATGCATCACTCAAAATGTTATTCACACTTGCAAGCACAAATGAAGACTAACCATGAAAAGGTACAGTGTCATGATGGCAAGATTTGGATTTTAAAAACAATGGGGTTCTTCTCTTGAAGTCCTTGGATGGATTTTAATGGCACAATCAACTCATTATTGACTGTATCATAATGTAGCAAATGGGATCCATCACTGTAACCTATATTCCATCAACACCAAATGATGGAGAATGCTAAGATTAAATTTTAAGAGGCTGCTGAGGTCCTGACTCATGGAAGCAACCCTCAGAGATTAATTAAGTTGGGGTGGGGATGGGGTTAAAAAGTTCCATTCTTACTGGTAATTAGACTTGTCCTTGTAACATCAACTCCATAATGACTGAGGCAGGGTTAATCATTATACATGGTCTAGATGGATAAAAGAGGACTGTTTCATTATTTTGTGTACCATGGAATTTCCTTTCTGGGTCTGGCTGATACCTAAGTTGAATTATTTGCCATTAGTAACTGGTAGTCCTTCCATAATCCCATTCATTCTAAGAACCTTACCTTTCAAACTAGTTGATTTAGTGTTAAACTGCACTTTTACATCTTTCTTTTTTAATACTTTATTGACATAAGCTATATTTTTTGTCAAGTTGTATTCCTTTGTTCCATGCTATGTTTTGTTATCACAATTCATGATAGACTTAAGCAGGTGGTACTAAAGAAAGGGGACATATGTAGCTTTACAAGAATATCAACTAATGAAGACTTTCTATGTGAGTTCAAAATACATTTGAAAAATATCTTTTAGACCAAATATGTTTAGGCAAAGAATTGCCAGTCCTGAGTCCAAGTTTGTATGGAACTTTTACTTAAAAAATCTGGCTGAGATAATAAAAAAAAAAAGAATCCAAGCAATTAACAAGAAAATCATTCAGGTGAAAATGAAAACATTCTTCCAGGTTCAATGACTTAAGAAATATACACCTATAGACATGTATACATTTCTGAAAATTGGGACATGAGTGAGTACAACACATAAATGGAATATAAAAGTACAACCCAAAGCATTTTCAAGTGCTGTTTGTCAGAAATATGATATATCTAATCACCAGTTTTGATTTGGGTAAAAACTAATGACAAAACAGTACTGCTAGGTGTGGTGTGTGGAGTTTGGAGGACAGGGTTTTGTGGCATGGGAACAAAATAAAAGTAGATCTTTCTTATGACCTCTACTTTGATACAGTAACTAATTTAGTTCTATAAATTCATCATTTTTACTTGCATGGAACCAATCCATGAAAATGAATTAAACAACAAGACCAGAACCAAACAGCTTTTCCGAGTTTCTGGTTAAAAGGGAATTGCATTTGCACAACGACTTGAGTGACATGTGACATTACAACTGAAGATTAGACTGCTAATAAAAAACTTGTAATATTGGTAATTAAGATTATAAATTGATAAATCAAATATTCTGATGTTTTTTCTTTCTCATTCGAGACATTAATCAATGTACTGGTAACCATTATAACTTGGTTGGTAGAGCATCACGCTCATAATTGAAAGTTGTAGAAGGACAGTGTACTTGGCCATGCCAGCCTAGGTGGGCTGCCTCTGCGTGTCGATGGGAGAGACACTTAGCTCCCAGTTCCTTGGCATGATATAGTCAACAATGTGTTAAAGCGGACAATACAACCAACAAAACTCCCAAAATAATTCAACTGATGCATCTTTATGCAATGAATATTTAAAAGTTACTTTATAATGGACTAGCTACCTATCTCCATACTGACTGGTCAAAACGTATTGAGTGCAGGTCAAATATAATTTACCGGAGTAGGCCAGTAACCTTATGATGATAAATACAGTAAACACTGTTGCATTCTCATATTTTTCTCTCTTGGAATGTTCAAGTTTAATTCCCTAGTCCAAATCCCTAACTTCTATGCACTTCAGCAGCTTTGTTTTATAAGTTCTTTTGTTACAACATTTAACTGGTTATAGCATTTGATTTGTGTGATCTGCTGCCCTCCCCCTTCAATATTAGCTCATTTTTTAAAATCTTTTTATGAAATGATGCACCAAAACCAGAAAAATAATAGAACTCTTTTAATAATTAACTAAGGCATAAGAATATGGGTGCATGATAATCACACATATTTTCATAATTGGTAATTAACAAAAGCCTAGGTAACAAAGATTTGAAAATAATAACACCTCATTCAAAATTGGTACTTTAGAATCAGGATTTGTTCATTTGATGCAATTAAATCACGAAAAGAAATGTTTTTGTTTAACTAAATATTAAAAAAATATCCTTTAGCGATCATTCTATAACCATATGTTGACTAACTGAGCATCACTTTAATTAAGTAAATCTCGTGTTCATTTTGAATTTTGACTGCTGTCAAAAAAGAAAAAGCAAGCTAAAATAACCTGCAGAAAAAAAGCTGGGAAATTACAAAATAATTGGAACTTTTGTGTAACTGTGAAAATAATCATGGGTGCAACTGTTTCTGGCAAAATGGGTCCAGTATGTCGTTTTCTTGGATTTATGATAGTGACACTGTAACATCTGCTATACCAATGATGATATTGCTTGTTAATTAGTGATTATCAGGAAGTAACCAATGTTTCTGCTAATGGAAGTGTCATGGATGATGATGATTATGATTTAGTACCATCTGCTGCTGTACCCAAAGCCAGAGAGATTCTAGCTAACATAGCGGACAGACATAAGACTGTACCTTTTAACTCAGTCTGACACACCCGATGGATATTCTTTATGAGCATGTCACTGTAAAATATATCAATAAAAATATGGATGACTATTGACAATTTCTTTCCAATGTCATCAATAACTGATTACTTTACCAGTCATAAATGAAACATGTTTCTGCATAAAAGAAAATTTTACAATTCATTGGCTGGTATAATTAAATATATGACGATACTTTCACAGATGGTAAAACATTTTTGTCCTCATAATAACATATATTTATACAAATGTACGTTAAATTTAATTACCATTACATGCAAGTTCCAACAGTAATCATACCAGTAAGAATTGTTGACTACTAATGTCATCAGCATAGACAGGTACATAAATATTTTTAAAAATATAAAATATAAAATCAGATCTAACATTTCTCAGTTATAACTTTTGCAAAATCCCAATTCCCTGTGAAATGTTTATGAACAGCCTGTACTGTAGTAGTAATGACCACTTACCATATATATATATATATATATATATATATATATATATATATATCTATATATCTATATAACATGCACAAGCCAATCTAGGTCTATGCACATTGCAAGAACTAATAACTATAAACAACACAGACTCTGATCTGTTGGTGCATTAAACAGATAAACATCCATGTCATTTGCAATTGGATTTAAATGTATTTTGATCCAGCTTGTATGCAAGCATATATGTTTCCCCGTTAACCTCATTTGTGCATCAGTGACACTCAAAGTTTTAACCTGACCATCACTTGTGACATCAACATTTGCTTTTTGCTCAATATGACCCTATGTTCTGAGAGATGAAGGGAATTTTGTACTCTCAATCTTTCACCCCTAGTGAAAATGCTGTATGTGAGTATATAAGGTAAACTCTAACCTGTACATGGAGTAACCTCAAATTCATACTGAAGTACAATACTGTCTCATTTCATGGATGTGTGCCAAAATTAGATAAACCTTTTGGAAGGAATACAAATCTATTGAACTTGTTGACGTAATATGTACAGATATTAAAATATAATTCCTTTATGCACATCGGCAAAGCCACTTTAAATATTTAAAGTACATCCCAACCATAGCATTTAACTAAAATAAATATTATAACACTGCTTGAACAAACATTTACATCCTTTATACCAGGCCAGCACCTGGGGGGGGGGGGGGCAACCATGGCACATGTCAGGGGCCTGAGCTAGATAGGCACATATACGCACATATTTGAAACACGAAAGGGGCCCGAACTCTGTCAGCTGCCTGGGGCCCAGAATTTCCTAGGTGCGGGCCTGTTTATACTTGGGTAACAGAAGTGTTGTGTTTATAAATTATCACATCCAGTATTTGTCAATCTCAATTTCCCATTACATTCAAGGTTTTTTTCTTCCAAATAATTCTTACCAACAGCACAATGAATGCACAATTAGCTTGATCCTTAATGTACTAGTAACTTAATTTGAATTAACCCGATAGTCAAATTCTAACCTGCACCCTTTTTGTTGCAAGTCAAGTTAATTACCCACCCATCCACTATAACCCCAGATGAAAAATAACATATTTATAAAGATAATGTAATATAAAATATAGCTTTTATTTATCAGGGTCAAACAAAATATTGTATATATATATATATATATATATATATATATATATATATATATATATATATATATATATATATACACACACACACACACACACATGTATAGCTTTGGGCTGCTAGATGGCAATATACACCTTTCCCTCCAAAACATAAACACCATGATTGAGAAGGCAAGGACCTCTGCAAGATTAAGAAAGGGAGGGACATCAATAGTGACAAGCCTGGGGGATTTAAAATGGTTGAATACTGAAGTTTACAATTACATTCTAATAATTGTCAAAAGCCTTTTTCTAATGAATGTTTGCTTTTCTATATAAATTACATTTATTTTCAAGATAACAAATCTGAAAGATCATTAAAAACAACTCTTAAAAAGTTTTCAATGCACATCACATGTATCCCAAAGAAATGTGTTATACCAGTTTTTTTCCATGTCGATGCGGATACAAGTGTTATTGTTGTTTTGAAGTCAAAGGTAGATAATTTTTATTATAAAGATGAACACTTATTTCAATGAATAACATCATCAAAACTCTATATACAAAAATTATTGATTGATCAGTAAAATATGGATACACAATTTCTACTGATTCCTGAGCAAACCTAAGAATGTCAATTAGGGAATTTTAATTTCAATACATTAAAATTTGGACTCTGCTTCTTGGTTCCCTTCAATTCCTTCATCACATTTGTGAATGAGTAGCACATACTAATATTTACAAGTGTTTGATTCACCAACAGAAACAAGTCGAAATGATCATGACAATGATGGTTAATTCTTATGCTGCATGGATCTGTATGCCCCTAAACCTTTTTTATTCAGTCCCTTATTTGTTTTGATACTAAGACATTACAAAACAGGTCCAATTTTAACTGACTGTTATTGTTGTTGTTGTTGCTGGGTTTAACACCATTTTTCAGCACAAGATAAGCTATACATGGCGGCCACTCACCAGCCAGTAATAATGATGTAGGAAGAACCCAGGAAAAACATAGGAAGGAACCAGTGAAATTAACTACATGTATTCAGTAAGTCAGTGAGAAAACATAACAGGCACTTAATTAGATTTCGCAAAATCGCTGTGGCATTTAATTGGCACTTTTCAGGTTTGAACACAAATGGGCATTGGGCATATTGCATTTATGATTAAAATGAAATGGAATTCAAACTGAACCTAAAAACTTAAACATGAATTTTTTAGAAGACTATTTAGCCTGGTATTTATTTCTTAACATGTTGCCACCAGTTGGCATTACATGTACAAACATTTAATTTATTAAGATTTTGCTTTTATTTACAGTGTTTTGATTTTCTGCTGTTTATTATTTATTAGAATTCAACAAAATTATATGACTTTATTTAAAAACTGAATTTCATTATAATGTAAATTAACATTTCTGGGCACAAACCATAATTTTTGATGATGAAGTCGAGAAAATTGAAGTTTCATTTAATAAATATTTCTTTTGATTTTTATTTAAATTCAGGAAAGAATGAATTTTTTAAAATATATTTCCTGTAAGAAAATATGGGATCCACACCTGTTCCCACATATGTGGGTGTGCTGATTATCAGGGCACACTTAATTAAGGGAGCAGTGTTTTATCAACTGTAACACAATTTTTCATAACACAAATTGTTGACACCATCTCTGTTATTATTCCTGAGTTGAATGATTCTCAAATTAACTACTGTGGCAGCCAAAATGGATGTAAGACACTGTGGCTGCCATTCTGGATGTAAGACATTGTGGCAGCCATTCTGAATAAAAGATCAGCACATTTGTTATTCAGGACAAAACTGGACACCATTAGATACTTATTCTAAAAGCACTGTTTTGATATGACTGTCCACACATGATTTCCAAATTGTTGATTGTGGCAGCCATATCAGAGATCAAATCTGCATCATGTTCATTGAGACCCATCCAGATATGGCAGTTATTCTGGTGAAAACTTCATGTTGTTTGACTTTCAATTGAAAGTTGTTGTTGTTGTCCGGTTTAAGACCATTTTTCAGCACACGATAGGCTACACGTGACGGCCAGTATTAATAGTGGAGGAAGAACCAGGGGAAAATCGCTGGAAAGAACCACAGACTCACGAGAAGCTACTAGCAGCTTTCTCACATACCCATATTGGCCAAATCTGAGACTCAAACCAACACAGACAGAGGTGAGATGGATGTGATCCATAACGGTGAGCGCTTTTGACCACAAGATTTTCAAGATGGCCACCATGGTGGCCCTACTTAACGATAGATTGGGTCCATTTTCATTTACTAACAAGTATACATTATAGGAAGTCTTCTGGTAAGAATGTAATAATATTATATAGGAGTAGTGATAACATTTTTAAGATGGTCACTTTGGCAGCCATATTGTATCAGCATAGTTCTTATTTAAAAACAAATTTAAAACCAGAACAAGTATTCTACTGAAAATGCCATACAGATGTGACCTTTCATTCTGCAGGAGTAGCAATAACAAGATTTTCAAGATGGCTGCCATGGTGGCTATATTTTACGTCAGATCAGCACTATTCTGATTCAGACTCAACTAGACAATGTAAGTCTTATGCACCAACAACATCACTATGTACAAGAACAAGGGAGACCGTAGCAACTGCAACAACTACCGGAGCATCTCCCTCCTCAGTGTTGTCGGAAAGGCTTTCACCCGAGTTGCCTTGGCGCGCTTGCAGGTCCTAGCCTCCCGCGTCTACCCAGAGTCCCAGTGTGGATTTTGAGCTGGCAGGTTAACTGCAGACATGATCTTCTCACTACGTTGGCTGCAGGAGAAGTGTCATGAGCAGCAGATGCCCCTCTACATTGCCTTCATAGACCTAACGAAGGCATTTGACCTGGTCAGTCAGAGTGGACTCTTCAGAATCCGGCAGAAGATTGGCTGTCCCCCATGTCTACTTGCTGTCCTCATGTCGTTCCACGAGAACATGCACAGCACAGTGTGCTTCAATGGCGCAACATCCGAGGCCTTCCCAGTAATCAGCGGAGTCAAACAAGGCTGTGTGCTTGCACCGACGCTCTTCGCCATATTCTTCTCCATGCTTCTCCAGTATGCCTTCAAGGGCTGCAGCAATGGAGTGTACATCCATACCAGGGCTGACGGAAAGCTGTTCAACACTGCCCATCTCCATGCTAAGACTAAAATCACAAAGGTACTCATCCGTGAATTGCTTTTCGCCTATGATGCAGCCTTGATATCCCACACGGAAGATGGACTGCAGCAGCTGGTATGCCACCTCTCCAACGCTTGCAAGGAATTTGGACTGCACATCAGCTTGAAGAAAACAGATGTCATGGCACAAGATGCACACTCCCCTGCCTCTGTCACCATCGATGGATACAACTTGGAAGTTGTTGAGAACTTCACAAACCTCTGGTCCAACATCTCCAGCTCACTCTCAATTGATTATGAGGTGAATG
This sequence comes from Unio pictorum, assembly GCA_030141615.1. Lineage (NCBI taxonomy): Eukaryota > Metazoa > Mollusca > Bivalvia > Unionida > Unionidae > Unio > Unio pictorum. Next base: position 3,991,844 of record JARLTB010000293.1, read on the forward strand.
GTAGGATTGCCAAGGCAACTGCAGTGATGGCCAGACTTAACCAGAGGGTACGGAACAACCCTAACCTAACTGAGAAGACCAACCTGCGTGTCTACCAAGCCTGCGCGCTCAGCTAACTCCTCTACAGCAGCGAAACATGGACCACCTATGCAAGTCATGAGAGAAAACTCAACAGCTTCCACCTGAGATGTCTGCGGCGCATTATGCACATCAAGTGGCAGGACAAAGTACCCAACACAGAGGTTCTAGAGCGCACCAACATCAAAAGCATGTTCACCATTCTCAGTAAGAAGCGCCTTCGCTGGCTCGGCCATGTCAAAAGAATGGACCCAGGCCGCATTCCTAAGGACCTGTTATATGGGGAACTAGCAGAAGGTACACGACTGAATGGACGTCCAACATCGATGTCAACAATTGGGAGAGCTTTGCAAAAGACTGTCCCATCTGGCGCCTAGCTGAGGATGACAAGAATAGAAAGCACGCTCAAAAGAGACCCAGAAGGAAGGAACAGCTGACTCTGGAGCAATGCCATCGTCTCACGTAGACGGACGGATGCAAAGAAGAAGACAAGAACATATATCACAAATAACTAAATTATTTTTTTTAAAGTAAAAAAAATGTAATTAAGTGGGAGGAAGTGTGAGATAAAAGCGGGAAAATGTATTCTTACACCCAAGTATCACTCAATGAGCAGCTAATATGAGGATATGTAATTTATCATACGGGAGTCCAAAACAGGCTTGACCTTGACCAGTGGCCATGGCTCAGTTCTACCTTTGTGCAAAATTCTGTTATCTTGATGATCCATTTATCTTAATAAGCAGATCACTGGAATGGGACTAGATAACTGACATTTTGCTGTAGATAAATACCTGTTTTCAGTTTTGCAACTTTAAACAATCTCTGAGAGCAACAATGCAAGGGGATTATGTAACTGTTGTAACAATGAAATCAGGTCTTTATCTTTTGAAATAGATATGTGTCTTTAATTTTTCCTTATCCAACACAGAACATAAACAAAAGTTGACTAATTTGTGTACACCAGTTGCATTCTATTGGCCTGGTGCTAAAGCATGCAAGATCATGCTAAACAAGTGGCTGCACATTCCTGTGATGAGGTCTTAATGTACTGTGCATTAAGAGTTGGTTGTGACATGCACTTTAACAAGAGGTATCTTTTCTGCAAGAAAAACAAAAATCCCTCTTTTTCATATATCTTGTAAAGGGAGACACATCATTTCATATTTGAATTTAATTTCTGGTGCTGAGTTGATTAAAATTAATAGCTTAAGACAAAACTTTTCAGTCAAAAGAATTTTTTAGTTTATCAGAATGTAAACAGGAACTTATGAAACAAAATACAGAGCTCTCAACACAATTTCAAGATGAGGATTCCTGTACTCTTCACCTATGAACTTGTTGTTATTGTAGGGTTTAATGCCATTTTTCAGCACAAGATAGGCTATATATGGCGGCCAGTATTATTGGTAGAAGAAGAACCTGGAAAAGCCATGGAAAGAACCACTGACCCACGAGAAGCTACTGGCAAGCTTTCTCACATAACTACATAAGCAAGATCTTAGACACAAACCCACACAGGTGAGATGGCAGTGATCCATAATGGAGAGCACTTTAGACCACTTGGCCACTCAGGGTCCCCACCTATGAACTAATTCTATGAATGGTTGGCATAAACTTGCAAGTATAAACATGGCAGCCAGTATAACTGGTGGAGAAAGAACATCATGCAAAGCTCCATTAAGAACAACTAACCCTCGGGTTAGCTACTGGCAAGCTTCCACACATACCCACACTGGCTGAGTCCAAGACTCAAACCCACATGGACAAAGGTGAGATGGCAGTGCTGTTTAAAGTCAAGTGCCTTAGATCACTCAGCCACTCAAGGCCCAATACTTTTCTGTAAATAGAATGTTTTATAGCTAAAACAATAAGCTTGCAAATTTATAATGTTAAACAAATACAAAAACTAAAAAAATCCAATAGAATCATCAATTAGTTTCAATCTCAGGAATGCTAATTTTCTGCTGTGTAGATTTCTCGGCAAGAAAAAAGCATCTCTATTCATACCAAATAAACTTGCATTAGTAAACACCTGACACTACACTGTAGATATGAACAAAAATTACCAACATTAAAGAAAACAATGAAGGAATTAGTGTTGTTCTGATTATCAATTATAATCGATCATCAGTTGGTTGAGCAGATAATCGATTGTGAACTCCATAATCGATTGTGTGTAAAGGGAGACTACCTTTTAGGTGTATGCAAAACACAAAGGTTAGTAAAACTCCCAGCCACTAAAGTTGACCTGAAATGAATTAATTCCCTTCACAAACTACAAATATGAAATCTTATGATTCATAATTAGGAACATATAGTCATTATTACAAGGTCAAGTTGTTAAATTGTTGAGTGAATACATTTAAACACATTTTGTTGATTTGTTTCAGTCAAATCGCAATATCTTTTGTAGTATTTATAAACAATGACAAACAAGAAAAACATGTCCTTCTATACTTTAAATTATAGACACATCACATGTGAACGAAAGAATTTCGGGGGATTGTAGCAGTATTTCAGTTACATATGACTAATCAGCCATAAAAAGTTGCATTTATTTAACAAAGTTGTAGAACAAAAGTAACAAATAATGTAATATTATTGTCAGGTTAAAGTATACATGTCATTAAAAGAGATTACTCCTGTACATTTATAAACAGATTGAACTCTGGATCAAAGATATAACTGTTTAAAAAAAAAAAAATTTGCTCTTAGTAACCGATTATAATCGATCAGCTGGTTAAGGGGAACCGATTATCGATTATGATTTTCTGACCAATTCCCATCACTAGAAGGAATGAAAAAATATTCTAAGCAGCATAACTGCAAACAACTGATTAATATAACTAGCATTAATTAGTTTTAAAAAATTAATTGCCTTAACAACTGGCCCCTAAGGAACAAAAGAGGGACATAACACAGGCTCTTCAGAAAAAAAACTAATCTTGGTACATTTATGATACATAAATACTTGATGCTGCAGATGATACCTGTTGCAAAGATATATTTACACTAACTTAAGGTATAAACATTTTAAAAAAGCATGAATTATATGGAGTTTTCACCATTTTTCTTTTCTCATTTTGGTGGCATTTATGTCATTTTCATCACATTTCTGTAACCCAAAATATATATATATTTTTTAGCACTGATGAATTTGCATCACCTGCATAAATTTAAAAGTTTTCATGCCATGATGATTTCAATGAACACTAGTCGATTTCTACATACAAGGCTGTTTTAGAGAGGCCGTTTTAAAAATTACAAAAATCTATTTTTAGTAAATACAACCTTTTCTGATGATTGATTGCCATAATTGTAACACTAACAGAATCTAAACTCTTTATGCTATCTGTCTGTCAAGTATGGTCAAAGACTATTCAACAATTTTGAAGATGATGTAATTATGAAGAATTTGCTGTTTCAATAATGGTGTCCATATTTAATACCTTAAACCAGCTTTCATAATAAAGATAAACAGAGAGAAAACAAGCCAAAAAACAGTATGTGGCACACTGTAGACCAAATGCCTCCTTAACAAATAAATAGGCATTAGTGTACTGGGCTTTAAAAAAATGTAATTAGAATTCAGACTTGTGCAAGCATTAGTACCAAAAGTAAATAATGGAAGAAATATAATTTAAATGTATGTAGTAATATCTGTTTATCTAAGACCTGTAGCTACCTTAAGCAAGGCCTTCCATTTTAAAAAATGAGGGTGAATTTCATAAGTAGATGGAAGGGTTTGGGAAACCTCTGCAAGCAATGATACAGATTGTTGTTTTTTAAAAAGTAGCTTGGTACCAAGTAAAAACCTGGTAAATCTCCTAGCTCCTGGCTGATAAAGAATGCCCTGCCTTAAGACCTAGATATCATAACATCTGCATTTTACATACATAGCACAACAACTACCCGACTGTCTATTGACCTAGATTACAAAATCTGTATAATACATACACAGCACAACTACCCCACTGTCTATTGACCTAGATAGCAAAAAGACTGCATATTACATATATAGCACAACTGCTACCAACTGTCTATTGACATTTACATCAACATTATCAATTTAAAGAAAAAAAGTATAGGGATAGATCATCTCAACTATATTAGATAAAGATGGTAGTTCACCTGTACCCATTCTTGAGGTTTATGCCCTAATCCAGCCACTACATAATGCACCCTGACTGCCGGACTTAGGATGAGCATGATAGGAAAAAAAGGAAAAAAAGGCAACTAATTCAACATGATAGGAGCACAAAGAAACACAAAAATACAATTCCACTCAAATACAGGCTAAAACAGGCTAAAACATCCCACTAAGAGCCCCTACAGCAAGCACACCAACCATCTTAGCCTCCAAAACCCCCAAAATACACACTCCAAATCACAGGATACCACTGAAAGTGGTAATATACTCAAAACAAAGCCACCTTCAATGTTAAGAGGGGTTTCAGGGCCCTCCCATAATGGGGTCTTGAGGGGCAGTGCCTCTGATCAGTGGGTTGAGGGCCCCCAGCCACAAAAAGCATTTTACTCATAAAATACTGCTCTTGGGGCAACTTATGATCATAAAAAAAAAAACAAAATAATAATTTGAAAAGCTAATAAACTCACCAAAAATGTTCAACTTGCTTTCCATAATATCACATATTTATTCCCACATAAATTTGTCTTCCAAAACTATTGATGCTGCAGTTATTTCATTTGCATGTCAATGTTCACATCATAATTAAGTCGCAATAATTTGTCAATTTTTGCAGCAAATATATTAGAATTCTCTTTTTTCATAACAAATATGTAAAATAAACACCCAAGTACATTAACTACCCGTATATACAAATAATCCCATACATTCACTTGTCTTTTTCTCCAATGGACACAACCTGTTGATATGCTAGTCAAGCTCTTTTTGCAGCTTCGACAAAGATTTCTTTAGTCTTCCATTTTGTCTCACCGACTTCTTTTTTGGCTCAATCTGCAATCGTTTCTTTTCCTTCTCAGTGAGAGATCTTTTCCTTTCATCCTGGTGCTTGCATTGGCAATGATGCAGTGCACATATTCTGACAGAAGACTACATTCATTCTCTCACGCAAGAAATCTTTCTTCCTATAGTAATTAATTGCACATATGCAGCTTCTTTTGTAGGTGCTGTTCCTAAACACTTCCAACTGCAATCAGCATATTTCTTATTCAGATCTTTCTTGCAGAGGTCACAAAATGCCAGTCCTCTAGCATTGAGTTTTCTTATAAAATGATCAACTAAATTTCCTACAAATTTTCACTCCAGCCATTCCTATTTCCATACATTTTTCATCCTTTATCTAAACTTTTCATATCATGCTTTCTCTCAACAACCTGTTATGCCATATTTTGCAAACAATGCTTCTTCTTTCCATTGCCATCACTTTCCATTACGCAAAGATTCATTTGATATATTTAAATATTTGACCAATCAGATAACTCTTTACGAGCATCAGGTGCTAACTAATATATGGAATTAATAATTTACAAGGGTCGTTGTGGAATGGGACAAAACTGATCGTTTTAAAAAATCTGGATCGGAGATAATATAAAAAATGAACTATATCAAGAAAATTCTGATTGAAGTCAGGAGATGAGTGGAATTCTTCTTTAAAACGGAGAAAAATAATGTCGGTTTAAAGTACAGACATTCAAATGGATGAAAAGAATTTCAAAGAAAACCCCACATCATAAAGATCATCCATTCAATGGACAAGAAGATTTGTATGTCATCATGGCACCATTTCAATTCAGGACCAACTAGGTATCATAAGAAGTCTATTGCTGAAAACCCATGCTGACATAGCCAGCCATTTGGAGAGGAGTAGAGACAACAATATTTCAGGATATGACTTTCCATTTAGGACTAGCAATAATAAGATCTTCAAGATGACTGTTTTGGAGACCATATTGGATGTCAGATTGGCACAAGTTTCATTTGAGACCAACTGGACATAGAAATCTTCTGGTCAAAACCGCATGTCAATATGACATTATTTCAGGTAGACTTCTAATAATATGATTTCAATTGGATGTCAGAGATCGGCACCATTTTCATTTAGGACCAACTAGACATCACAGGAAGTAGACATCTGTGAAAACCCATAGTCAATGTGACCATTCATTCAGGTGGAGTAGTGATAATAAGAATGTCAAGATGGCTGCTGAGGTGGCCATATTATGCACCACATTAACATAATTTTTATTTTGGGACCAACTAGACATCACAAAAGGTCTTCCATTGGAAACCCAGACTCATGTCAATCCATTCAGAAAAAAGTAGCAATAAAAAAAATTTCAAGATGGCAATTGTGGCAGCCATAATGAACCAGTTTTAATTTAGGACCAGTTAGACCATGGGATGAAAGTGTGTTAAAAGTTTCAAGGCATTTCTCCAAGTAGCATGGGAGAAGCGGCAATAACAAATGTACACAAATGTATAGATGGGCGATGGACATGACATCAAGTGTCTTCTGGTCTATGACTAGTAGAGCTGAAAATCTCAATATAAAGCAATATATACAGTTACTGGCTGACAGAAATACCAATAAGTATGATACTGTACTGCTGAATAGACACCTACATTCTGTGCAGATTTCCCAGTAAAATATCATCAACTTATAAAAGATTTTTATAAAAAAAAGAAGTTACTTTTATTGCTGATTTGAACATGTGATCAACTTGTAACTACTTATAAATCAGTATATTACAATTTGACTCTCAAGAAATTGAAAACAAAGATTAAAATGGAGAAAACAATGATATCATCATCTCTGACAGAAAAGTGTTAACCATACCGGATGTAGCCAAATGTAGTAATAAAGAAAATAAACTCTACTTACTGAAGTATTTCAATGTCTCAGCAATGATTTCTGGTGTAAGGTCAAGGTCAGCATCAATGGGGATGATAGGGGTATGGATCCAATCCTCGTTCTCATATCCTTGGAAACTAGTGATGGTGTCAGCACGCAGTCGATATTTGGGAATCTGTTCTTCAATAAGACTAAGGAATTCAACCTCAGGAATATTGTCGGAGTTGGACAAATCTGAATGAAAGTGAAAAGAATTTAAAATACATTAACATCAGTAGTATGCCTGTAAACTACTTTTTAATCTGAATATTCATTATTTGCTGCCTTCTGCCCATTAGTTTACTTATGAAGTATTTGGAGAAAGGCCATTTGATACACAGAGGTTTTGTTGTTATAATGCCATATGTACTAGCTTATAAGATTAGGCAAACTGCAAACAACAAAGATCCTAATCTGTAGTAACATAATGCATCAAAAGATCTATTGTTTGTTCTACAGATTACTCCTAACAAATTGCATATACCCAGATCTTCTTGTTGCATTATGTGATGGCAGATCTGGATCTGTGCAGTTTGTACATGGATAAAAGTAAGTATATATGGTAGTTTGCATTACTGGGAGTGTACTAAATATCACAAGTTTGATAATTACAGCTGACAGATCTGCTACATGTCTCTTTGTAGAAGTCTGAGTCAAGGTTTTGCAGTGTTTCAAAACACAGACAAGCACTGTACACAACCTTATAAGTGATTTTTAAAAAACCCACGCTTTATTTTGGGGATGGAGAGTGGTGAGGATTAAGAAATAAACCTCCATCATATTTTATTGTGTCCTGCTGCTGCATCTAAGCAAAACTTTCTTGTGTAACTGTAATCAAAGTCCAAGAGAGAGAGAGAGAGAGAGAGAGAGAGAGAGAGAGAGAGAGAGAGAGAGAACTATATATATTGTAAAAGCTTCACATAATGACAATACATTGCAAACTGTAATATTGAATCTGCTTATGGTTTTCTTAAATACTGTTATTGCAATCTAAAGATGCACTTGTTTTGCAGTTAATGCAATATACTTTATTTTAAAATGATCATGTTAAGTCCGTGATACTGTATTTCCTCCGTAAAAAAGAATGATAAATGTAACAAAATAGACCACATAAAGAAACACTTTTCAAGGAAAGAATTAGTTTACATTTTTAGTGGTCTAAACAATAAACCTCTTCACCAGTCACAAAACTGGAAACTGAGTACTTTAATATCTGCATCAAAATAATTATATGAATTAGATCAATATTACAATTGACATATCATTTCCTTATGATTTACTATCTATCTTTGATTTTTTTTAAAAAATAAAATATATTCTTGTCTTACAACAAATACATAATAAGACACATACATGCTGAAGATCTAAGACTTTGTTTAAAATTAAAATCTGCAGAGCTAAGAATTTGACAACCATCCACAGATAGTTCATTCCAGCAGAAAGTTGAGCTCAGATTAATTACCAACAATTATGAAACTTCTGTTGTTAATACAGGACCATAATTTGTACAACACATCTGGTAAGATGGCTTCATAAAATAAAAACACACCTTTCCCATGAGGCAATTGACATCATCTTTGGATGATAATCTTTATCAATATTTTATAACAGTGCTGAGAAAGGCCACTGTAAACATTCACAAAAGCAAAGTCCTTATTAGGGATGTTACCAGGGTGTACATGCTTGAAAACAGTTTTGCTGACCTGATTTGTAGTATAAAAAATACATTATTCCATTCCTTATTTCTTTGCAAACAAATTTATCTAGATCAAATGTAGAAAAAAATCCTATAAAGCATTGCCTTAAAAGATTTATCATGGTGGTATGTCCTTATAGTTTCTTCAAGCAGTTAACATCAAACATTTACTTCTGTCTCACAGGTTGGAAATTGACTGAATCAACATCAGTGGATACTGGCATGGTACACACCAGTGGAGGCTCAACCTTCAGGAGGTATGTATTAATCCGGTATGTGCGTATGATACATGATTGGTACATTATATTACCCCTTCTCTCTGATCAATATTTTTTTAAAATGAAAACATTAACAGGAAGTCCGCAAAAAATACACCAAACATTTTGTTATGACTTTATAATTGGGTGAAAATACAGTCTTAGATTTATGCTATTTTGTACTAGTAAAACCGGCTTTCAATTCTCTATTCATCAATATATAATATGTGGAAATAGCTTTGATAGGTGTGGAGCACCATCCAATTGAAAACGGTCACAGTTTTTTCCCGACCAATACAATTCTAGTCACAGGATTTTTTGTGTGCCTAAATATGTTTTTAAAAAATTCATTAAAACATTCAGAATTAACACAGATAAAAACAAACAATACCATTCAAAAACTGAAAGAACACGTTTTAATGTCATGTAAATTTTTTATTGATTGGACACAAAATAAGTTCACAGTAAGAAAAAGAAAAGTAGCAAATTATCGTGGTTTTCTATGTTTAGCCAGCTGAACTTTAATAGGCAGTTTGGAATACCTAATATTATGCATCATTTATTCAATTTCATGAAAATGTGTTGATACAAGATTGTTATGCAATTTATCTTATTAAATTTTATAGAAATATGTTGATGCTTGAGTATCTTTTTCATTTTACAGTTCTTAGTTCATTGGTAGAATTGACTGCATGTGATCCAAAATTTTATATGTGGAGTATTTCATAAGGTTATATGAAATAATTTCTTTTTTCTGTTAGGACAATACTGATTATTGTGAGTTAATGATAAATACCTATTATGTTTGCTTTTGTAATGTTTAAATGGTCTTGTTGATCAAGGATCTGGGAATTTTATGCAATGGTAATCAAACATGTAGTTGCATACAGTAATTTTTGATAGACTTTTCACATGGCAATTTATGACCTGTCACTGTGAAGTGAGGGTAATGTACTACTATATTAAGTCTGAGTTTACAGAGTGTCTGGATAGCTAGTATGCTATTGAGTAACTTAAGTGAGGAATTTTATGTACATCTAGAAAGTGGTACATATAGAGATTTAGGGAAAATTTTCAAGAGAGAGAGTGAGACAAAACAGTCTGAAGATGGAAGTCAAGAAAAAAAATGAAGAGAGGTGACAAGTTCAGAATAAAAGACTAGGAAGTCCTGGAAGGAATGAAGCAGTCAGAATAGAAAGACTCAATGAAATTGGAAATGTTGAAACACAGTCAAGAGGAAGGTGATGCAATCAGTTGCGGATATTGAAGTTCTTTTCACTGCTCATTATTATGATGAAATAATTCCAAATTAGACACTGATATTAAATACCACTGATATAACTTAAGTTGAATTACAACTATTAATTTGTTTTATGTTTTTTTCTTGTCTAAAGGGGCTCGTATTGCATCATTTCTTCCCAATAATCTTACCCAGTCTTCTGTTGACATTCTATCTATTCATTCACACTGGGTCATACATCAAGGGGGTCATTCCCTAGATAATGCAACTATATCCAATTAACTACCCCTCTTACTAAGAGGGAGATGTAACAAAATATATGCACTATTTCCATGTACTTGGGTGAATTCTTATGTGCAACATTTTATAAACAAGTTCAAATCCTGCAATCAGGAAGAAAAAAGTTGAGCAAGTTGATAGAGCTCCAGACATACTTCCCTGGCCACACACACAAAAAAACTCTCTCATGCTACTGAAAGCTGGAAAAAAAAGAAAAGTGGTATGTCAAACTGGTTTCGTCTAATTTTGTCAAACACCCACAAAATATAATAATGTGATTGCAAATGAAAATTCATGCACTTACCAAACAGATATTCCACAAAAAATATTTCCATGTTGTGTTTCAGTGCACTAGCGATTGAAACAGATTACTCCCATTACCCTTTCTGACACAGGACCCTGACAATCACACCATAAAAGTTTCTTATACAGAATAGTATACAAGGTACTATGTCTGAATGGGTAATGAGGGTAATCTGAGGAAATTTTGTCCTTCTTTATGATTTTTCATTCAGGTTATTGCCTTTTTTATATTAAGCTTGCATCAAGCACCAAAGGATGTCACTACATATATCCTAGGAACTGTACCCTGTATGCATATTGTACTTAATGATATTATACCATTGCCTACAATAGAGGGTTTTCCAAATTAGAACTTGTGAAAGTTAAAACTTAACCATATAAAAGATATTATTTATTTATTGTCAATTTCATATGATATCCACTGATTAAATGTGATAATACAGTATCAAATGATATGCTTCTTTGTTCTCATGTGCAGTATTGGGCTAAACTAAAACACATAGCTAGAGACACTCACTGCACAATACTTTCAACACATAATTGTTTTTTCTTTTTCTAAGAGTGGCATATATAACTATATTCTGCTTAGATAATTATTCAGATTTTCATACACGAGTATAAAACCTGATGACTTTTATAGTGAGTGATAAGCAATAATAGTAACTGATGAATACTGCTAATTAAATTGCAAGGGTGCAGGGTTTTTTAAATATATTTTGGTATATATTTGTATATGGTTAAGAAAAATAATTTTTGACGGAGTGTTTTTACCTACACAAGGCATTCCCCGTCACAGGGATAACAATAACCCCCTGACTGAGATTTCCATATCTAAGTCCAAACACCAACAAAGATTCAATTAATCTTATACAATTACCTTATACATTTCATAATACTTACCTTGGTGACTGTACTTCTACATACATGTGCATCAAGAGACCTTATTTCAGTACCTTTCTGACTGAGGTCATTCAGATTATATACAGTGACACATATTCACAAGAAAAGCTTATATCAGTAATTGATTTGATAAATTCATTACCCAATACACAGTATTTTTCCAAAGTGGCTAGATAACACCATGTATCAAGTCAGTGCACATACAGTATATATCCAGATTACTAAATATCACCAGGCACAAAATTCTCATAATGTATATTTCCCATCCACTGGCTGAATATGACGAGACATAAAATTCTCATAAAGTATACATCTCAACAAGTGTCTGAGTATGACCAAGCATAAAATTCTCATCCAGTATATATCTCAAAATGTGGCTAGATATAACATACAAAAAGTCCTGACAAGATACATATCCCAAAAAGTGGCTAGACATGATTATGCATAAAATCTACAGTTTAAATGCCAGCAGGTACCTAAATAACAAATGACTGAAGTTTCGCAAAGAGAAACAGTATATGATCAAATATAAAATCCTCACTAAGTATACATCTCAACAAGTGGCTAATTATGACTATGCATCAAGTCCACATACAGTACACATATCTATATATCCCAAGATCCCAACAGGTGACTGGATAACACTATACAGAAAAGCCTAATACAGTACAAGTCCCAACATATGACTGGATAACAATATACATAAAAGCCTAATACAGTACATGTCTCAACATATGACTGGATAACAATACATGTATACAGAAAAGCCTAATACAGCATATGTCTCAACACATGACTGGATAACACTTTACAGAAAAGCCTAATACAGTACATGTATCAACATATGACTGGATAAGACTAGGTATACAATACACAAATAGTATGAATCCCAACAAGACATTATTCCATTCCGTATATCTCTACAAACAAATTTATCTAGATGCAAGTAAGAACATTATAGCCAAAAGTGTTAAATTATCTGTCCCTCACTGTTCTGAAGTTATTTATTACTCCCTGGTATGATTCAGCCAGAGTTAGAACCCAGGGAGTGTTATAATGAAATGAAAAGTGGAAGGGATTACGTCCCCCACCATGAAAGATGGGATTTGAACAAATCGCATGAGCTGTACTGTATAACCACAATATTAAACTAGTGACTGGAAAGGGCCAGGCATAAATTCCTCATTGAGTGTACATTTTAATAAATGACTTGATATCAAGTCCACATACAGGATAAATCCAAACTGGTTGCTTAATAACACTATGCAGAAAAGTCTCATACCATATAAATTATAACAAGTAGCTTGATATGACCATGTATAAAATCCTCATCAATTATGATTGCAACACATTGTAGATAACACTATGCATGAAGTCCAAAGAGTACACATCCAAACAAGTACCTAGATATGACCATGCATTAAGTACTCATACAATATACATCCCAACAAGTACCTAGATATGACCATGCATTAAGTACTCATACAATATACATCCCAACAAGTACCTAGATATGACCATGCATTAAGTACTCATACAATATACATCCCAACAAGTACCTAGATATGACCATGCATTAAGTACTCATACAATATACATCCAAACAAGTACCTAGATATGACCATGCATTAAGTACTCATACAATATACATCCCAACAAGTACCTAGATATGACCATGCATTAAGTACTCATACAATATACATCCAAAACAAGTACCTAGATATGACCATGCATTAAGTACTCATACAATATACATCCAAAACAAGTACCTAGATATGACCATGCATTAAGTACTCATACAATATACATCCCAACAAGTGCCTGGATATGGCTTTGCATACAGTACTCCTACAGTATACATCCCATCAAGTGTCTTGATATGATCTTAAATACAAATATGTGCCAGCAGAATTTGAAGAATCAAATACAAATGAAGTGATACTCCAGATTTGTGTAGGCTAATCTGTTATCCAACTGTATTTTAAAATGATTCTTCAAATTATCTTTCTTATGGACAGATCATTTCTGGATCAATGAGGCAAACTTTATAATTTTATTTCTACCATGCCACAAGCTTAAGACTACATACCTTGAAACAGTGTGTGTCTGATTTTTTTTATTCTTAATGTAGCTGTAAAACAAATTCAGTCATACTGCTACAATGCCCACATTGTGGCAGTGTAAAGTGATGTCTAGCACTGTGGCAATATGTCACAGACACATAGCATCATATCCTACCCAGTCACATTATCATGACAGCAGTCCATCCAGTCCTAACACTAACCTCTTAACTCATTAGCTCCTGGATGTTTTCGTCATTTTTGCTTGAAATGCGAGTAGGAAACACATTTTGGGGACTATTTCTTAATACATCCTAATAAATAGACTTCCAGGATATTTTTGGTTAACCTAATTGTGTTAGAAAACATCGTTTTTCAATGGCAATTTCACTTGCGCATGAGCAGAAGGGCAAACATTTCAAGTTCTTTTATTTTTATTGACCCATCAAAAGACCCATCATTTTTCTATAGAGACCACTCTTTATTCCAAATTCGATGCCCATCTTATCCTACTTTTTGCAAAGGTTCACCTGTATGTGTGCAGTTCAGACTGGTCTGCCTTATATCTGAGGCCAAAAAGTATATAATCTTGACACAAAATCAGATTCCAACCACTGGCGAATTTTGGGATTTAAAAAAAATTGGGTCTAAAAGTTAAGTTTTTCCCTCTGTATCTTATAGTGCAAGTAAAATGTCCATTTGGTATCATTGTAGAGCTAAATCTATCTATCTTTATTTAATACCACCCACTTTAGTGTATCATCTACCTCATGACACATAAATTCGGTGCCAGGGGTTAATTAGGTAATGCTGAGCACCAAGCGAGGCAGCTGCTAGTACCATTTCTATACACAGCTGCTTAGGCCAGATTAAAGGAATTATATTTAGAAAAGTGTTATCTTTTCATCCACTGGCTGGGTTTTGGTCAATTATATTTATTCTAAATACCAAGTCATTTTTTTTTACCAATAATTCAATAAGTTACAATAATAAACATGACAAAGCACTGCTCTGAATTTCAGCTGTCAGTTAATAATTTAGTACATTGTTCCAAATTAAATAAAAAAGTGAACACAAAATATTAACTGTGATTTTAGGAGTACAACTTCATTTTCAGAGTCGTCGTAGCATTCTATTTTTTAAAGTTATATCACATAGTTCAAATCCTTTAAAAAATTAAATCTAGTTCACCAAGGAATATAAAGGTTGCAAGAAAGAAAATATATTTAAGATAAATTAAGCCAAGTAAAATATATTTCTAGGCTGCAAATGGTAATTATTATTACTATCAGTAAAAAATTGTCTTCCTAATTTTATGAAATTTATAAAAATAATAATATTAATATTAATATTAGCTATTCTTTATTTTAAAAAGGTGCCATTTTAAGCATGATATATGCATTACAGTGGTTTTTCTGGAGCTTTATTTTTGCAATATAATTTACATGCCCATCATATAGTACGAAGGAAACTTCAAACACTACACATGCTTTGAAAACCTCAGTAAAATAAGTTATGTAATACGAATGACATTATAATGATATGACCATGTCAGTTTAAACTGTAGTAAGTGTTGATTTGATAAAAAGTATACATCTAGAAGATTCAGTTAAATAAATTAGTCACATGTTTGGTATAAAAATAATAACTTGACCAGAGTCTTTTGGAGCGCTAATAGTATCAACATCATATTCATGCCCTTTTTTTAAAAAAATATTTTAAAAAATTAGATTAAATTTAAAACACAGTGACATAAGAGTCATTTGTTTAATAAAAATTATGCCATTCAAGATATACCAACACTCTGCAAAAGATATGAAAACTATATAAAAACCAATATCATAAAACAATCAAATCCAGGGTAAACTTCCATTGAATCCAAGTCAAATTCAATTGAGTGGGCTATATTTCAAATCCAATTGAGTGGGCTATGTCAAATCCAACTGAGTGGGCTATATTTCAATATTGCCAATTATGGTTATGCTAGTTCGGTTACATGCTGCTTTTCTTCTTGATTTAAACATATTTACTAAGATCTAATAATTAACTAACTATTAATTCAATAATATTTTATTAATTTAAATCTGGGGATGTAAATAATTAGAATAATACTTTATCTTATACTTAGCTGGTGTAAATATTCCCAATGTCATAACAGCAGTGATATGTACATGTACACAGGTGGTTTCTTTTGATGGTATGAATCAGAATATATCTACAATTTTCAAATGAGTCACTGAACACCTACACCAAGTCAAGTTATAATAGACTTCCTTGTTGCATATATGCACATACCTATGCACAAACCCTTTTGGCATTAGTCCCACAGGGCTTATGGACATGACTAAATACATGTATTACCTGCTTATTAACTCTTTTTATGTCAGTAATCCCCTGTACTTACCATTCTAGTGCATTCCTTTTGATTATCAAATATGTTGATATTACATCACACTCAAGATAAGTGGTAATACTGTCATACAAAACAAATAGGTAATTTTTTTTGTCTTGAAAGAAATAGGGCAGGTAGATTTTTTACATGATTTTTTTAAAGTATGCTCTATTTTTCTATGAACAGAACATATGGCATATATTTTATGGTATGCACTTAATAAATTACCAAAATTTTGTGAATATTTGTTTATTTAAATTCTTTTCTTTTAAAAAATTAGTTTTTAAGAATTTTTATTTAAAAAAAACAAGGATCAGCTGGTGAAAATGAAGCTAGTAGGGTTAGCTGAAATACAAATGGGATTTGGGGTGGGGAACTCACAGGAATTACAAAAGGCGCCCCCCCCCCCCATGACATCCATTATGGATGTCCAAGGTCACCATATTCATGTAGGTTTGGAAAATTGCTCAAAGACACACCATAAATGCAGCTGACCCTTGGCTGAACCTATGTTAACTGAAACCTGCACCATTTCAGTCAGAGTCCAACACATTAAACTGTAGACCACCATGACCCTCTCTGCCATTATTCACTGGACATCCTGTAAAGTCTTGAGTGAAATGACCATATTTGTATGACCGTACATTTAGGTGAAGTATCAATTACAAAAATTTCAGATGACAGTCATGGCAGACATATTGGATGTTACCATTTACAATCAGGAATAACAAAACATGATAAGAAGGGTCCATGTTGATATGACCCTCTATTCAGGCTGAGTAGTCATAATATTATTTAAAGATGGCCACCAGGCTGGCCAAATTGGATCTGAGATCAACACCATTTTAATTTAGGTCTTTTGATGAAAACCCCATGGTCTGACATTCAGAAGTATTGATGAGATGATCAAAATGGCTGCCATCATAGTAAACATAATGGATGGGAGATCAGCACCATATTCGTTTAGAACTAACCAGACAAGTCTTTTGGTAAATCCTCCCCCCATGTAGATAAGAATTTTCATTCAAAAGAAGTTGTAATATCTGCATGATGACTACAACGATGGTCCAATCGAATGTCAGATTAGCACCATTTTATTTATGACCAACTGAACATTGAGAAATCTTTTGGTGAGAAACATGTATCGATATGACCATCCGTCTACCATGAGTGGTAATAAGATTTTTAACCTGATCATGATTGTGGCCATATTGGAGGTCAGAGTGATATTAACTTCATTTCAAACCAACAAGACATGTCATCACAAAGAAGCTGTAGCGATAAAAAAGACTTCAAGATGGCTGCCATGGTGGCCGTATTAGATGTCATATTGGAATAATTTTCATTTAGGACCAACTAGACGTTCAGAAGGAGTAGCAATAATCAAGTTTTCAAGACGGTGTGAATGGCACTCTTTTCATTTAGGACCAACTAGATACTGGAATAAATGTGTGCATTAGTTTTCATGACAATTATCAAGTACTTTAGGAGTAGCAATAAGAAATTTGTCATACCATGCAGATGGATGCTGGAAGACAGACAATCCCAAAAGTTATAATTATCTATGACCAGAGAAGTTTTAAAAAACAAAACTATTCCCTGAACTCCAACAACTTCCTGATGCAGATGACTTTTTCTGTCTGTGAATTGGTTTTAATTATGTTTAAACGTGATCTGATAGGAAGAATGATACAAATCTGTATTATCCTTATTGCTGTTATTACTATTTATAACACTGGTGGCTCTAAAGATTGGGGATTGAACACGCACCAATGAATAAGCTTATACCAGCCACAAGCTACTATGTTGTTTTCTTGGGCAAGGCACTTTACTGTATGTAATAATAATAATAATAATAATAATGATGATGAAGACTTTGTATAGCACCTACTTTTTAGAAGCTCTAAGCGCTTTACAACATCTATAATGATATGACTACAAAAAACAAAACAATGAAATTAGAAAACAAAAATGCTGAAAATATTTAAGGTAGGAAACAATATTAGGTCTTTAAGTTTGTTCTTGCAGTCGAAAATTGTGAGTTTTAACCCTTTAAACCTGACATGCCGGTTTACCGGCATGTTGTAACGGTGTATATACCCGAAAGGCCAGTATACCGGCCTCGCTATCTACCGTCATAACCCGACAGGCCGGTTTACCGGCCTGTGTTATGTTATTTGCTAGATTCACTATAAAATTGTCAAAATTTGCCGGGGAGGCTTGGGTTAGGGTGCCGAAATATGGGGGAGATTATATTGTTCAAAGGGTTAAGAGCACTCTTGAAAGGGATCACTGTGTGTTTGTATCTAATTTCAATGGGCAATTCATTCCACATTGCTGGGCCCTGGTATGCAAAAAAACAATTTCCATATGACTTCGTTTTTATTGTGGGAATAATGAGTTTACAATTGTCAGAAGAGGAACATAAGTATCTTGCTGGAGTGTACACCTGTGTGAGGCCAGATAGGTATGCAGGCCTTGAATTTAACACAAATTTCCTGGTAGCCAGAAGGACTAATGTACTGAGAAATTTGCTAGCCCTGCCAAACATTTACTAGCCATGTCCCCAAAACAATGTCACACACTCATATTGAGATTAACAAAAATTTTATTTCATAAATAGCATTATCATATAAAATGTAGAAGTACAGAAGTATTAATTCTACTTTAAATCATCAATAAATTCACATTTTTTGTTTATCAAGATAATCTGGATCCAATTCCAGAAAGAGATCCAAGTGTCCTTTCTCGTCCTCCACCTGCACTCTGGGTCCATATGGGGCTTGTTCTGGTCTCCTTACCACAGAGGCGTAGCTATGGGGGGGCAGAGGGGTACATATGTCCTTGGGCGCCAAGGTACAGCGGCGCCAAAATGAGGCTTACAACGTTACGTTATAATAAGTAAACAAGGGCAATAAATCGGTCACAAGATCGCTGGGGCGCCAATTTTATAGTTCATCCCCGGGCGCAAAATATCATCGCTACGCCTCTGCCTTACCAGTCTCCCTGAAACATTCCACAAATGTACTGCTGATAATGGATGATATGTTGGAATGTCATTTGTATGAAACATGATGAAGAGTAGGTCGGACAGAACCCAAGGTCGCAAACAAGATCTCCAGTCACTCTTCACCATTTTCATCTCTGAGAAACCCCTTTCAGCATCAGCAGAGTGAGCTGGGATTGTCAGGATGTGGTCAATCAATGCCAGAATATTCTTGCAGTCAGCAGCATATGATTGTACAACTGTGGGCCAAGTCAAAGCATAGATGTCTTTGTAATTGCAAGATAACAGAATGAATTTTGTTGTTTTTTTCCGGAGGCTGAACACCTTCTATAAAACGCCACATTTTGCCTGTCTTATAAAAAAAAAAGTCCGAGCAAGAAACCCATTTAAAAACACGTGCCTTTGCCCCCCCCCCCCCATCAAATGGCTTTTTCCTAATAAAGACGACTTCATCGGATGTTCTGCATGCTCAAAGCAGTGGCTAATATTAACATCAAAAGATAATGTTAGTTTCAACTTGGAAAATTTGTGCTCCCATCAAATGGAGCCAGCTGACTCAGTGCGTTGTATTTAACTCAGGTGCTCGACGCGAGCGTGATGTGAATGAAAAAGAAAACAATAATCAAAAGAAACAAAATCATACATAGCGACAAAAATACCAAAAATATTCCTGAGATATTTTTCTAAGGTATTTTTTTTCACTCTGTATGATTTGTTTCTTTAGATTTTTTTTCCCCCTTCACATCAAGAGTGCATCGAAAACATGTGGTATTTAACAGCTCCAATTACGGTCTCATCATTAATAACATATGTTTGTTAATTGTTCATAATTAATCGAACCTCAGTGCATTGTTGAAATTAATAATAAGCGTGAATATTTTCAATCTTAGATGCTCATGTGAGATTTTAATTCCCATCAAATGCTTGGATATCTCCATGTGTATTCAATTATTTGTTCAATCGTTTTGGGGGGAAAAATATAAAAGCTATTCTTATTATCATTGAAAAAGTAGTTTCTTGGAAAATGATATGTCACTAATGTTATCATAATAAATTGATCTAATTCTTCTACTTATTTCGATGCAAACGTAAAATATGAGTTACCCGTTTGTGACTCGGAGCAAGCAAAAAAAATACCTTCAATAAACAAACATGTAAACTAATTTCTTTGAATAGTTGATGCTATGTTCTTTTGTGTGGTGTAACGTTTTGTAATTTGTTACTGTGGTCGCGTGAATAAAGCATGATACCATTTAATTCGCTATCAGATTAATATGGATCAATATCCAAACTTCCGTTGTTAATAACGGGACCTAAATTGGCGCTGTTAAGTGAAACGCACATAATCAGATGGCTTCTTGTAATAGAAACACATTTCCAAGGCAGAAATTGACTTCATCTTCACATGCTAATATTTTATGACTGTTTACAACGGTCACTGCGTTGATTCTAAAGAGCATCGGCCAAAGTCACGTCTTTATTAGGGTATTGAGTAAACAAACGCTGACTGTTGATAACCAAAAACTTACTAGCCCGTCGGACTATTAACATTATGAAAGTTGCTAGCCCGACGGTAAATCTAATAGCCTCTTGCTAGTGGACTACCGCTAATTTCGAGCCCTGGTATGTTGGACTGGAGTCCGTCAGTGAAACATAGCACAGAGAAAAAAAAATTGTGTTTGACTGTGGATCAAATGGTTAGCCAGTGTGGGTACAGAGCAGCGGGGAGGTGCTCTGATCGTGGCACTCTAAAGATGATCAGAGCAGCTATGTTTTGAATATTTTGAAGTTTCTGGAGTAGATATTGAGATGAATCAGACAGAATTGAGTTACAATAGTCCAGTCTTGAAAGTACTAATGAACATACAAGTGTTTTAGTGGCATCAACTGAAAAATATTTGCAAATGGAGCTGATATGTCTCAGCTCAAGATATGCAGCCTTGCATATGTTCATGACATGTTGGTGCAATGTGAGAGTACTATCCTCAGTAACACCTAGGTTTTGTACTGACCCTGTGAATTTAATGTTGGTTTGCTGATATTTATTATTTGAGGTAAAGAATGTGAATGAGAAAAATCTTTGTGTTGTAATCTGAATGGCCTCAGTTTTATCATCATATCATTCATTGGCAGCTTGTTACATGTCATCCATGATTTCACATTAGACATGCAACTCTCTACTCTTAGGATGGTAGCATCAACATCAGTTGGGTGGCTAGATTTGTATATTTGAGTGTCATCAGCACACAATTGGTGAGGCACTGGATGATGATCTATGACACTTGAGAGTGGATGTGTGTATATAATGAAGTGAACAGGTCCAAGAACATACCCCTATGGAACACCACAACAAAGATCAATTGGGCTGGAATGTATTCCATTTGCAGATACAATTTGTGTCCTGTTGACTAAGTAAGACTTGAATCACTGTAAGGCTGTATTGTGAATGTCAAATACATGCTGGAGATGGTGAAATAATATAGCATGGTCTATTGTGGCAAATGCTGCAGGCAAATCAAATTGGGTGAGGACTGTAATCTTTCTGCTATCCAAAGCAGAGAGAATGTCATTGAATACTTTCAGAAGAGTAGTTTCAGTACTGTGGCAAGGGCAATATGCATCTACTGTACATTGCAAAAAATACTGTTTGAATTCAAATGAGATACAAGTTAGAACAAATTTTCCTCAGATTATTTAAATAAACGGGAGATTAGAAACTGGGCAGTAGTTCTTTCGATCATTATGGTCAAGTGTTGGTTTCTTCAGCAGACGCTTTACGATTGCATTTTTTTAAAATTATGTGAATTCCCTGGATGAAAGAGAAAGATATTAATAACATCAGTTAGTGAAGGCAATATTGGGTCTAAGCATTCATGCAGCAGTGATGTTGGAATTGGATCAAGTTCAAATACAGCTTGTTCAGACTTACATGAAACT
Source organism: Unio pictorum (assembly GCA_030141615.1). Taxonomy (NCBI): domain Eukaryota; kingdom Metazoa; phylum Mollusca; class Bivalvia; order Unionida; family Unionidae; genus Unio; species Unio pictorum. Next base: position 4,013,871 of record JARLTB010000293.1, read on the forward strand.
GAAGAAAACAAAAGTAAAATACTTTGCAACAAATTTGGTATGCAACACTGATGGACAGCAAGTAAATTTTTTCATGGGTGATATCAAATCATTTAATCTTAGTAACTGTCATGAAACATAAACACAGTGCCTTACATATATACATTCTGGATGAGGAAAAGTGGCCAATGTTAAACTATTTACTATTTGCAAACATCATTAGTTTTCAATATTAAACAAAGACATGGAAAATATTGTGTATGTCATGCCTAAAAGATGACCCCAACTCTGCATGAATTCAATTTTAAGTATTTAAAAAAATTAACTTACAAGCGAGTATATATGGTAATTTATGGGTATGATATAACCTTCAGTGTGTTGCTATGCAAAAGAAAATGCACAAAACCAGAAACATTCAGCTGTTTGTTACATTTTATGAAGTACAATTAGCAAAAATCTTTAACTCAAACCAAAAAGGTAATGTAAAATATTATCCCTGACAAAAATGTTCCTTTATCATTTCTTTTAGCAACAAGATAAAAATGTCAGAATAAGTATTATTTATTCAGTTAATAAACAGATACCTAGTGATTAAGGGGAAACAACTGTTGATAGGAAGCCAATTCATGTTTGGCTTACTTCCCCTCATGAAAACATTGGTGTTTTTTAATCCTTTTTTAATTAAAAATGTTAAACATGTCCCAAATAATTTTTTCTCTTCACAATGTTCACACCAAACAAAAAAAAGACACAGACATGTGCATTTCCAATGTGAAGTCATGGATGAGATGTAACAAGTTGCAGTTGAATCATGATAAACTGAAGAAATCCAAATCACCATGCAACTACTTTCATATTCATACCAGTAATCTCAAATGATCATATTGTAATAAGATGTTTTAATCTCAAGTATCAGCAATGACAACATTAAACTTTGATGGTATGCTCTCATTACATCAACATGTAATGAACATATACAAGGCTGCACATCTGGAGCTGAGACACATCAGCTCCATTGCGATTTTCTTTGGTTGATGCTGCTTAATACATTAACCCTTGGAGGTTTTTGCTGTTTTCTCATGAAATGCGAGTAGGAAACAAACTTTAGGGACTATTTCTAAATACATCCTAATATATCAATTTCCAAGGAATATTCCGTTAGACAAATAGCTAGTCGTGCTAAAGAAAATGATTTTCATTGGTTAGTTCGCTGGCGCATGTGCAGAAGGTGAAAAAAAAAAATGGAGTTCTTTTTTTTTTTTTGCTTAACATAATTTTCGTATGGAGATGACTCTGTCCACTTTATTCTACTTTTTGCACAGGTTCAACTGTCTGTGTGCGCTTCAGACTGGTCTGCCGTAGATCTGAGGCCATAAAATCTAAAATCTGGACACAAATTCAGAATCTGATCATGGAATGGATGATTTTTGGGTGAAAAACAAACTGGTCCAAAAACTTAATTTAATCCCTCTGTATTTTGTAGTGCAACTAAAATATCCAGATTATTTGCACTCATTGTAGAGCTACATCTGTCTAGCTTTCTATAATACCACCCATGTTAGTGTATCATGCATGACCTTGACGTTACAGACCTTGAAAGTAGGCTACTACCTCATGGCCTGTAAAATTATTGCAAGGGGTTAATGTGTTCAACGTGTGTTCCTTAGTACTTTCAAGACTGGACTAAAGAAACTTCAAAAAGTTCAAGACTTGCCTCTTTTAATTATCCTTTAAATATTTAATACTAAGCACACCTCCTTTGTTCTGTGGCTATCCATTTGATCCAGAATCCAACACAAAATCTGTTCACTATGCAATATTCTGTTGATTGGCTCCAACACCAACACACTCCATCTACATTTCTCTACCGATACCTATTTTCTTTTTGATTCCACAAAGTTATACAGATGTTCTCATCCTTACCAAGGCCCAGCTATGTGGAACAAACTGACCATATATCTCGGATACAAGAACACTATGTCCTCATTCCAATGGGCTCTTGAAACTACAAGAACCGACTTAAATACTAAATAATGTTTAGTTCTTAATGATCGTCAGCATGTTCTTGTTTTGTAATTTCACTGTTTGTTTTACAAATCTTGTCATTGTATATGGGTTTTTCTTGTGTTATTTAATACTGTAAAGCACATAGAAATTCTAAATAATTGTCACTTTACTAAACCAACATTATTATTATTATTATTAGTAGTAGTAGTAGTAGTAGTAGTTCTAGTAGTAATAGTAGTAGTAGTAGTACTATTGTCATTTTGCATAACACTAAAACTTTTTTAAAAAATTTATACATTATCGGACTTCATTTCATCTTATGGATGTATTATTTATTATTCACTCCTACAGTGAATAAAATGTTATCAGACAAATCTATTTGGTAAATTAAATGTCTCTCTCATACTTTCCCAAAACTAAGGAACCATAAAGCAGAGTGACTATTCCTCATACTAAAAAGTATGAAGCAGTATGAGCAGAGTGACTATTTCTCATACAAATAAATATGAGAGAATAATAGCAGAGTGACTATTTCTCATACTAAAAGTATGAAGCAGTCAGCAGAGTGATTATTTCTCATACTAAAAAGTATGAAGCAATAAGAGCAGAATGACTATTTCTCATACTAAAAAGTATGACTGTAAGAGCAGTGACTATTTCTCATACTAAAAAGTATGAAGCAGTCAGCAGTGATTATTTCTCATACTAAAAAGTATGAGTCAGTAATGGCAGATTGACTATTTCTCATACTAAAAAGTATGAAGCAGTAAGAGCAGAGTGACTATTTCTCATGCTATAAAGTATGAAGCAGTAAGAGCAGAGTGACTATTTCTCATACTAAAAAGTATGAAGCAATAAGAGCAGAGTGATTATTTCTCATACTAAAAAGTATGAAGCAATAAGAGCAGAGTGACTATTTCTCATACTAAAAAGTATGAAGCTGTAAGAGCAGAGTGATTATTTCTCATACTAAAAAGTATGAAGCAGTAAGAGCAGAGTGACCATTTCTCATGCTAAAAAGTAGGAGTCAGTAAGAGCAGAGTAACTATTTCTCATGCTATAAAGTATGAAGCAGTAAGAGCAGAGTAACTATTTCTCATACTAAAAAGTATGAAGCAATAAGAGCAGAGTGACTATTTCTCATACTAAAAAGTATGAACCAATAAGAGCAGAGTGACTATTTCTCATACTAAAAAGTATGAAACTGTAAGAGCAGTGTGATTATTTCTCATACTAAAAAGTACGAGTCAGTAAGAGCAGAGTGACCATTTCTCATGCTAAAAAGTATGAGTCAGTAAGAGCAGAGTGACTATTTCTCATACTAAAAAGTATGAGTCAGTATGAGCAGTGATTATTTCTCATACTAAAAAGTATGAGTCAGTAAGAGCAGTTATTATTTCTCATACTAAAAAGTATGAAGCAGTAAGAGCAGAGTGACCATTTCTCATGCTAAAAAGTATGAGTCAGTAAGAGCAGAGTGACTATTTCTCATACTAAAAAGTATGAGTCAGTAAGAGCAGAGTGATTATTTCTCATACTAAAAAGTATGAGTCAGTAAGAGCAGAGTGACTATTTCTCATACTAAAAAGTATGAAGCAGTAAGAGCAGAGTGACTATTTCTCATACTGAAAAGTATGAGTCAGTAAGAGCAGTGATTATTTCTCATACTAAAAAGTATGAGTCAGTAAGAGCAGAGTGACTTTCTCATACTAAAAAGTATGAGTCAGTAAGAGCAGAGTGACTATTTCTCATGCTAAAAAGTATGAGTCAGTATGAGCAGTGATTATTTCTCATACTAAAAAGTATGAGTCAGTAAGAGCAGAGTGACTTTCTCATACTAAAAAGTATGAGTCAGTAAGAGCAGAGTGACTATTTCTCATACTAAAAAGTATGAAGCAGTAAGAGCAGAGTGACTATTTCTCATACTGAAAAGTATGAGTCAGTAAGAGCAGTGATTATTTCTCATACTAAAAAGTATGAGTCAGTAAGAGCAGAGTGACTTTCTCATACTAAAAAGTATGAGTCAGTAAGAGCAGAGTGACTATTTCTCATGCTAAAAAGTATGAGTCAGTATGAGCAGTGATTATTTCTCATACTAAAAAGTATGAGTCAGTAAGAGCAGTGATTATTTCTCATACTAAAAAGGATGAGTCAGTAAGAGCAGTGACTATTTCTCATACTAAAAAGTATGAGTCAGTAAGAGCAGAGTGATTATTTCTCATACTAAAAAGTATGAAGCAGTAAGAGCAGAGTGACTATTTCTCATACTAAAAAGTATGAAGCAGTAAGAGCAGAGTGACTTTCTCATACTGAAAAGTACGAGTCAGTAAGAGCAGTCAGTAAGAGCAGAGTGACTATTTCTCATACTAAAAAGTATGAGTCAGTAAGAGCAGAGTGACTATTTCTCATACTAAAAAGTATGAGTCAGTAAGAGCAGAGTGATTATTTCTCATACTAAAAAGTATGAAGCAGTAAGAGCAGAGTGATTATTTCTCATACTAAAAAGTATGAAGCAGTAAGAGCAGAGTGACTATTTCTCATACTAAAAAGTATGAGTCAGTATGAGCAGTGATTATTTCTCATACTATAAAGTATGAAGCAGTCAGCAGAGTGATTATTTCTCATACTAAAAAGCATGAGTCAGTAAGAGCAGAGTGACTATTTCTCATAACAAAAAGTATGAGTATTTGCCTTTTAAAGACATCCATATGTGAACAGAGAAAAAAAAGCTCTGAATGATATGGAAGGATTTTTATTTTTTAAAATGTGATCTCAACATTTTACATTACAAGAATGACAGCTATGGAGAACATGGTTATTTTAAGTTAAAAATTATTTTTAGTTTCTCCTCATTGGATAATTATTATTATGCAATATCTAAATCAGTGTCATAAAGTAAACATGATCATGTTGTGAGCTTAAGATTTGGTGTTAGCTAGTCATGGTCCTGATTGAGTGATGGAAGGTAATGGAATTATTATGCATGGCTGTCTGTGCAATGTAGTTAACTATTCTTTAGTATACATTATTAACTGCCTTGAATATAAATAGACCCAAAGGATGCCAACAGAAACTGGTTTTTCATTACAGTAAGAAAAAAACCACAGCCATCATAAAACATGCAGACACTTGGTTAAAATACATGGTCTTGGTTACCATATAATGGATTTTTCTTCCCTATATTTCATTAAAAAAATCTGAACATTGTAAATAATGCACATTTTTGGAATTTTATTTAAAAAATTTGACTAATACTGGTAAACTGAATGTTCTTTTTCACAGCCTGGTGAAACTTCCTTATAGGCAAACCTCTAGCAACTTCTTTGTAATCATGCCTTCTCCGAAAAATGGCAGCATGTTCTTGTCTGAATAGAGCCATTTAAACAATAAAAAAATCTTTAACTTGGCTCCCACTCCTATGCTTGGGGATGTACATGCACACACATGTACATTGTAAATCTGGGATCTCAAACTGAAATAACCATGAAGGCCAAATGAAGACCAGTACCTTTTCATTCAGCCAAAGCAGCTCATATAACAGGTAGCCAGTTGAAATATATAGGAAACTAGAAACAAAACAATGTAACAATCAAAATTTTATTAAAAATGGATAGCTGTGAGAAAATAAATTTGCATTAATAATTATTTTACAAATTCAGGGTGACGTCGCAGGCCACAAGAAATTGCTATGCAGTAACACAGGCCTAGTTTTTGAAACCCTTGGTATAAATGATGAAGATTGGGGGCTTCCTGTTTGCAGTGAGTTTGGATTTTTACAGAAAACCAATACAAGTTTATAGCAATATTTAGTTCAAAGGCAATTAGAATAATCACCTTGCTCCAGAATATAGAACTGTACCCAATACAGTCTGGCATGCTAATGACTAGATGTGCACCATGACCTGGCCTCAAATGTGAGTGGTTTATATATATATATATATATATATATATATATATATATATATATATATATATATATATATATATATATATATATATATATATATATATATATATATATATATATGTGGGTCAGAGACTGCCCACCTGACATTTACATAAAAACTAAATATGATGGGAGCTGGCCAAAAAATCTTGGATAGTAACAATGTCTGCTAATATTGTTACAGTTTTATATTTTTAGCTATATTTTGATGAAGGTCAACATCATTTATATAAACATGTCTCCATACCAGTGTAAACACTCCAGTGGCCTAGCAGTTAGAGTATCTGCCTTGGATGTGGAAGGTTGCAGGTTTGAAATCCAGGTGAGTCAAACTAATGGCCTATAAAAATGGTACAAGAAGTTCCCTCAATTGGATGCTCTACATTTAGAGTCAGTGTTAGGACTGGTTGGCCTGGTGTCAGGATAATGTGACTGGGTGTGCCGCATGATACCCCAGTGTTAGACATCTCTATAAACTGCCACTCTACAAATATCATAGTTATATGACTGGAAAATTGCTAAAGCTACCTTAAAAATCCAAAATCACACATACACACCCGTACCAGTGACTTTTGCTTGAATGTTTTCCTATTTTTACTAAGGGCAAACTTAGGTATTTGCTGGTGAATCAGCATCACTTGTACAAACAAGAAAATTCCTTTCGCTAGGAGGTTTCCATTAAGTTTGATCAAATACTGTTGGGTTTTTCATAATAAGTGATTCAGCTTTTGTTCCTATTTTTAGTAATGGTCACAATACCTGATGGCAGGAAGGTGTCATTTGTAAGCATCTGAAATCTCTTCATGCCAATGTGTACCTTACCAAATTAGGTCAAAATTGCTGTGGTGGTTCATTTAGAAAGCATAAAATAGTGATCACTGATGGATGAACACATTATAAGAATTTACAGTGTCTTTACAAAACACCATTATGGATTTTTCTTTTTCATATTGCTGCACAATTGTAAAAAATAAGTGAAATCTTATGCTTTACTGTGGCCATTTTGGTGATATTAAAGTACAGTATATACTGCCTTTTAAGTTGAGTCCATCTGCAAAGATAGACCCTAATATGTTGTGACATAATGCAATGGCAGATCAGAGTCTATGTTGTTTGTACCCCTGTTTAATATTAACAATCTACACAAAGCCCGATCTGCCAGCACATTATGCAATGCAAATCTGGGTCTGTGCAGTTTGCAGTTGGATTAGAAGAATTGAATAATCATAAAAATAATTATCCCAAAAACATGTATAAAAGTTACTGTATATAACTGCTTAAAATAAACAGTAACCATTATATTTGGGATCATTATATGCCTGTATAAAATAAACAGTAACCATTATATTTGGGATCATTATATGCCTGTTTGACAAAGCAGACTCACGGAACTGGTATCAGATGCTTTGGCATTGTCCCCATTGTCATTATTTTGAATTTACCTGTGACCTCTAAATGCTTTCCATTTTTACTGGATTTTCTGCCGTTATTATTTTCCATAAATGAAGTATTCTGCATCCAATTTTCTTTGATCCCTTACATCAATCAGCTCATTGAAAGAACTCATGAAGCACTGGTAAAAATAAATAGACTACTAGGTAGTCTTGATAAATGAAGAAGCCTGCAGAAAAAAACACCTCAATGATAAAAAAGATGTAATACTAATAGACTTCACTCATTGTAGATACACATGGCACTGGTTTGGAAATAATAGTTTTTTTTGTGCGCACCTTTACAATGTATAGCAGTTGTTTGCATGTACCATTACCAACTCTTCTGTGCAAAAAAGCACAAGGTGTAAAGAAAATGGAGAACTACTGTGCATCATAAGTATATAAGTATAGTACAAGCAAGGAACCAGTCTACACTCATTGTCAATTTGGTGACTGTAGCACAGTTATCACTTAAGATACACGTGTCATAAAAACAAAATCCCACATATTAGCTATGCTTGATCAGGTTTTCTTTGTAAACATTGACAAATTGGTAGAAATGGAGGAGAAACTCAGCTATAAATACTTTCTTTGACTCAATATAGTACTTGCACGTGGCTTGATTCTTTTTTTTATGTGAACCACATATGTAGATGTTTTGTATATGCAAAGTGCTGTTAACATGTTATTCAGGTATACTGAAAGGGAATATTAATACAAAAGAAGAAAAAAAAGGTGTATATCACTTGTATATGGACCAACGTCACCAATGTGTGCATCAAATCCTTGTTGTTGTTTTTTTACATACCTGTTAAGACCCCTGCATCCTGACAGGATATCAACTTTCTTTGAGGTGTGGCCTCATAGTTTGTAATTTCCACACTTTCTCCTACAGCAGTAAACTCTGTATCCTCATCAGCATCCAGTTTGCCCAATGCTAGGTAGCATTCTACGACACCCGATTGCTGGGCGTCAGAAAGTGGATAAAAAGGCAGCACTTTGACCTAGGGGTGGTGGACCCTTCAACATTACAAAGGGGCAGTTGTAAGTTGTTGATGAAACACTGTTTCTGTAGTCAGGCTGAAATTAAAGAAAAAGTATGTTTAATCTTAAAGCAAGTTGAAGGTTCAAAGGTAGAAAGTTGGAGTAATAAAAAAAAATGTATATGCGTGTGTACAGTAGACACACTTGCATGACAATCGAGAAATTAAAGTATATAGGATTAATTATAGTGAATTATAAATGTACACCAGACACAATGGAAAGTGCTATACCTGGATTCTATTGAAGAAAGCTTGATAATAGTAGGCAGAATTAATACACATGGATGCATATAACACCAATTAAGTAGCATCATTTTTGGTGATGTGTGCTTAGTCATGGAATATGGGCTTGTTTGTGCAGGCAAAGTCATATGTGCTGTTTACACACAAATCTGGTTTCAAATCTCTATAGAGTACAAATTAAAAATTATCTAACCTGTATCATAGTATTATTTGCATTAAATATTAATTCTGCCTACTATTTATTATCAAGCAGATTATCCTCATCTTTGGATGAGGATCCCGATTCTTATTCTATGATTCTGATTGGTCATCAAGCTGGCAATATCAGATTCTGATGCCACCCTCTAGATGAGTTATGTTTGGATCTGGATCAACATCCAAGCAAGAATCATAGTCAATAAATAGTTGCCATGTTGATCAGAATTTAATAAAATTGACTATCATTATATTTTATTGTGTCTTTCTTTTCCATGTTACATTACGTGTACACAAACAACCCTACTAAGAGCTGATATATTCAAGTCTACTTGCATTTACCATTGAGTCACTAACTACATTTTTTCTTTTTGTATGATAAAATGTGGGACCAGTTAATTACAGACAGGACCAGTAACATTGCCTGATTAAAAATTCAGTCCTGTGGGCATGCAGGATATTTTGGCATTAATTAAATTTCTTAAATTCTTTGGGGTTTTTCGTCCACACTAAAACACCCACAAGATGTAAACTTCTTCCATCAGACTGTGTCTCAATTATCAAGACAACAATAATGCCTATTGGAATGCATTAAACAGCTTAGTGATCAATATTAAATCATGGTGCATTGAATTAAAGGACTCCATTTAAACAGGTGTCACTGGTGCGGTGGTGATCAAATACATTTACTATCATCTCAAATGACAATATATATATGGAACTTGAACAGATAGCATAGTTTATATTGATCAAATGAATCAATGGACTGTGTTCACTGTTGGGGCAAAATAAGCCAAAACTTAGGACAAAATGATGAAACTAAAATGTTTTGCATAACATGAACATGTGTGTGTCTTACTTTAGAAGCTAAAGATTCTAAATTCTAAATTAAATTCTTGGTTAAAAACAACTTCAAAATGATACATGTCAGCCAGTATATCAGCACCTTAGACAACTCAACAACAAATGACCCCAAAAAAACTAACAAAAACCTACACAAAATGGTCCAGCACAATTAACAGTTAATTCACAGAACATGTACTCCACAACTTCAATCTTATCCAGCTTAATTAATTCCAAAAATACATATGCATACAGAACTGAAAATTTAGGAACATTTTTCAAGGAAATGGCTTTATGGCATCAAATAAATGTAACAAGATGCCAAAATGGGCCCGAAATCACTCATCTGACATCTGTCCAACAGCCGAATGCAAGCACAGTTGGCCAAGAAATCTGGATCAGTAGAATGCTTTAGTTAAAATTTCTATCAGCAATATGAAATTAGTTGCTTAATGTTTTCTCAAGTTTTTGTGTCTTCATGCATACTTTATGGTAAATCAGTGGAGATGTAGCCATCCAACTGACCTATTGACAGAGGTTAAGTTCCAAATAAAGAAGGTCTTCGAGGATCCGTCTGTCATCTATCTGATGTACATGGCCCAGCCATCTGATGTGACGTTGGTGGAGGAGTGTGACCATGCTGGGAATCTTGGCACATTCAAGCACCTTGTTCCTTGTTACGCGATCACTCAAAGTGATCCTGAATATGCATCAGAGACATCGCATGTGAAAGGTGCTCAATCTTTTCTTTTGTAAGGTGTACAGAGTCTAGGTTTCACTGGCATACAGGAAGAGTACTTAGCATGCAGGCATGGTACATGGAGATCTTGGTGTTCAGGGTCAGCATACTGTTGTTACACACTCTTTGTGATAACCTGGACAGAGTTGTTGTTTCCTGTGACAGGGCAAATTTCTGGCGATCTATCTTGAACCCATTAGCTAAGACCAGATAACCATTAATTAGATTTCTAGAGAATGGACATAAATCAGTCATCACACTGCCATGTTTGGAATGTCTTTTCGAGAGGAGAACTCTGTTCTGACATTAATCATGTGTTTGCATTTGTTTATGCAAGAGTCAAACACACTATTAGGAAAATGGTAAACTTTGATTTCATGTTGAAACTGTCACGAATTGAGAATTTCCCATTACCAGTAGTCAACGTAGGAGGTCAGACTGACCAAAGATTTAGCGCTTCTAACAAGACGGAAAATGTACGCAATTATAATTGGCCACACTAAAGGAAGGGGTGTATTCCCAGACTGAAATTCCAAGTTTAATATCGTACATCAAAAATTCAAATCAGTCAAAGCTACTCTGCAAGGGAGGACAGTATATAGTCTTTGGACTTCAGTCTTGGACTCTGAGGACAGAATTTGCAAGAAATTCTCCTCGTCATATCTGTTGACAAAGGGGCCGGATGCCTGGAAAGAAACGGGGTGTAAACGACACAACTTAAGGTATTTTGCATCAATTTCATGAAATTCCTTTATGTCAATATAATGTTTTGCTTGAATTGTCTGATAATGTGTGCATGAATTTTGTTGTTTAAATTCGTAGATCAATTTTTCCTGATAGGAGTATAACTGCTGATTTTTATATTTCTTTTATACATGTGTGACGTATTGTTCAATTGGCTGTCTTGTTGTATAGCAATGTGGTATTCTAATATTTCATGTATTACTTCAGTTATACGAGTTACGTTAATCCGTTTTAATTCACCCATCTTAAATGATTTCATGTATGACAGACTAGAATTGTGTATTCGATTAAATAGCGTAATTAGGGAAACTAAGATTGTTTTGAGTCTGCCATGCTTGACCCAGTTAAATAGCCTCTGACATCTGTCTGAATGCCGATAGTGAAATCTGATAATGAGGGAAGGAGAAATGATTCACTCCCTGTGGAATAGCCGACAGGGAAACTTAAGCGAGCTCTATGTTTCTCTTTACAAGGGGAAAATAGCTCTTCACACACAGCGAGAAGTCTGCAGAAATATATTTGGGACATCTTCAGACGCATTGAGAACTCTACACATCAACCAGTCCGCCCAAAGAAGGGAGGCAAAACCACGAGGAAGTCTGGGAGAAAGGAAAACAAAAGGAAAAAAGGTGTGAAAGGATGAATTGGAGGGAATCATCGCTAAGCAGGTTATGCACTTGCACACAGCAACGATTTTGACTGTTCACTCAATCGTATGATGAGAAACATCCTATTTGTAAACAGATTGGCATTCTTTTATTTTTATATAAATCTAATTGTGTCTTAAATGGTTCGAAGACATGTTTATTCCAAAAGAAGTGTATCTTTCTAATTAATTGTATTGATTTTCCATTGTTGGTAATTGATTAAATTGTTATTCTTTTGTATACGGGTTCTCTCATCATTCTGTTCAATATATCTGCTCAGATTCCTACTTATTCTATCAGTATCAGGTACCAAATGATGTGGAAAATATAATAACATTATACACCCCACCTATAACAGTCTTTTCTCTTGTGAGGCATACAGAGTCCAGGTTTCACTGGCATACAGGAGAGTGCTTAGCACGCAGGCATGGTACACGGAGATCTTAGTGTTCAGGGTCAGCATACTGTTGTTCCATACTCTTTGTGATAACACGGTGAGAGTTATTGATGCCTTTCCAATCTGCTTGTTGAGCTCAGCATCAAACACTAAGTTGTTGGTGATTGTAGAGCAGAGCTACCTGAACTGACTGACTACCTCAAGTTCGAATTTGTTGCTAATAATGCTTGGAGGGTCTGCGTTCTGAGCCATCATTTAATTACATTCACATTTATTATTTATGCAAATGTTTAACTGAAAATTTCCTTCTGAATTATTAAACTTTGACAACCAATAATAATCAATTAAATTTGATTTCATTAATAATTTAAATCATTATGAATTTAATAAAAATGAATGTACAATCAAATGAACAAACAGTTGTAGAAACAATGAGATGGTACACACAAGAATAAAACCATCAAGTAAATTAATTTTGAAGAAAATAATGTGTACCATATTTTTTTTGGGACACACCCAATTATAAGTGTTTTGACGATTTGTGTAAAAAGATATTTTAAATAAGATGCCCATAAATATAAGACGCACTAGGCCTCACCATCTGCCGAAAGGAGTAAACCCTATATTGACTGCAGATGACATAGCGTTGATTTTATAATAACTTGTAAGTTACGTACTGTATTGATCTGTATCTCATATTATCTTGTTAAGTACTAATATTACATTATTGTTCCAATAAAGTTTAATAAAATCTTTTGGATAGTTCTGTGTGTTTTTTTTGGTTCAAATATGTACTGATAAACATCCATGGCATCAAAGCGGCTACAGATCATACACAAATATAGGTACAAATTACAAGAATGCCCAATGCTACTTTTGAATAAGATTTTAGAGACGAATAAAGCAATTATTTTGTTAGTATGTCCCCAGTGGATGAACACAAACTTTCATCATTGCTGACATGCCAGAGTTACACACAAATTAAACAACTTAAGATAATGATACAAATGAGTTTAATTTTAAATGTGTAACATCTGGTGTTAATCTTTTAGTTGAGTCCTTTTTGGCACATACTGCAATTTAAAATAGCGTACAGATATATAAAATGAGTCTGACACTGATCTAAATATAATTAGTTTATTGATTGTAAAATGCTGAGAATGAAGTCTTCATGTACTCAAGACAAGCTGTTACTACATGCTCTCTCTCTCTCTCTCTCTCTCAATGGATTAACAGACAGACAGACAGACAGACAGACAGACAGACAGACAGATAGATAGATAGATAGATAGATAGATAGATAGATAGATAGATAGATATGATATGATATGATATGATATGCTATTAAATTCATTTCCTGAATGAAACCAACAATAATGACAGATTGCCTTGGAAATGTACAAGGTTCAATTATTATTTTTTATTTTAAATGTACACTTTAATGGTTTAAGAACACTTTTTATTAATGTAATTATTTGCCATGCATCAAGAATGTATCATTCTCTTGTAATTACCATGTAAGCAACAGATGACACCATTTTGGTACACGAATAGTACTTTAAGTGAAAGCCACATAAATTATCATTTGAGATGAATGCCTTTTATATCCATCATGCCTGTAAAAGAAGTCCAATATTATATAGAGATGGCATTAACAGTTATCATGAAGTCAATGACCTGAGTATTCCCCAAGCAGTTTCACTGGCCAGCATACCTACTGATTTGTGAAGAGACTACTCTAGTACAGACTGTGATGTGTTGGGATGCGAAAGTTGGCAGACACTGATTTTGGAGGGGCCAACTAAAAGACAGCCTGTAGAGATGGTAGGATCTCAAAGTTGGCAGACTCTGATTTTGGAGGGGCTAACTAAAAGACAGCCTGTAGAGATGGTAGGATCTCAAAGTTGGCAGACTCTGATTTTGGAGGGGCCTACTAAAAGACAGCCTGTGGAGATTGTAGGATGCAAAAGCTGACAGACACTGATTTTGGAGGGGCCTACTAAAAGACAGCCTGTGAGATGGTAAGACCACAAGGTTGGCAGACTCTGATTTTGGAGGGGCCTACTGAAAGACAGCCTGTGGAGATTGTACGATGTCAAGGTTGGCAGACACTGATTTTGGAGGGGCCTACTAAAAGACAGCCTGTGGAGATGGTAGAATGACAAGGTTGGCAGACACTGATTTTGGAGGGGCCTACTAAAAGACAACATGTGCAGAATGTAGGATGTCAAGCCCTGACAGATACTGATTTGGAAGGAGCCTACACAAATACAGTCTATGGATGTATTAGGACATTAACGTTGACAGATATGATTTGGAAGGAACCTACACAAATACAGTCTATGGATGTGTAAGGGCATTAATGTTGACAGATACTGATTTAGAAGAAGCCTGTTTTAACACAGCCCGTAAAATGCATAGGACAATAAACTGACAAATATCAAATACTTACAAACAATTAATATCAAACTATTTCATAAAATGAGCATTCTGTATTTTCCGGCCTATAAGTCTATTCGGTGTACAAGTCGATTTCACTAATTTTGTTAATTTTCCATCCTTTGTCCATATATAAATCGATTCGGAGTAAAAGATGAGGCCAGGTCAATATCTTGGCTTCATATTTTATTTACACAAGTAATGGTATCACTGTATGATATTCCATATTACCGGCAATCATGAAATTGGATTACCGATGCTAACATGCTTGTGATTTTACTTCTGAACAAATCACTGCTATATTCTTTTATAAATTGACAAAGCTGAATAAACAGTCCATGCTTGTTTTATTATAACTGAAAGTACATCCATGTTGTAGTTCATTTTATTACCTGTAGTTACAAATGTAACTTGTAAAAACTTTTCATTTTATATTGTAAGTTTGACACAAGTCAAATTCAGAATAAGTCAATTCAGAGTATAAGACGAAGACCTGACTTTCAAGTCAAAAAGTATCAACTTATAGGCCAGAAAATACGGTAATATAATATGCATTATTTCATCTGAATAAAAACTAAATGGTAGGCTTTGATTTTTAACAAAGCTTTAATAATTTTTCAGTCATATCGCTACAATGTTTGCAATGTGTTTGGTACTGGGAATCATGCTGCAGACATATAGCATCATTTCCCATCCAGTCACCTTATCCTGATACCAGGCCGATCAGTCCGAACACTTACCTCGTAATGTGTGCTTAGCAAGCCAGCTGTTAAATACAACTTTTAACCCTTTGAACCCTAATCTCCCCCATATTTTGGCACCCTAACCCGAGCCTCCCCGGCAAATTTTGATAATTCTATAGCAAATCTAGAAAATAACATAACACAGGCCGGTATACCGGCCTTTCGGGTATATACACCATTACAATAGGCCGGTAAACCGGCCTGTCGGGTTCAAAGGGTTAAACCAGCAAAGTACAATTACCCCCACCCAACCTCTATTTCATTCATATAGCTGTCATTATATGATGCTGTAAAGTAGGCTTCTTTCAATGAACTCATTATCTTGTCACAGTTTGATTTATGTTTGGTGGATTTGTACTAATTTAAAATGATTTTTTTTGTTGCATTATACAATGTTGGCATTGATAACCTATACTGTGTTGATAAATGCAACTTAATTTTGTGAGATAGTAATAGCATTTAGAATTTTATGAATTATTTTTCTTATTGGTTCATGGAAGTACTAAAGTTTTCTTATTTAAATGGAACCAGATTTAACTGAATTTTACAGAAATCTTTGCAAATGGATAAAATTTGATCTATATTTGATAAGGCCTAACCGGAAATCGCCTCGGACATTCGCTTCAGCCGAATATCCAGTTTTTCAATACAATTGGGAATTATTCGCCTCGGCAAATAACACGCACACAAATGGTTACAAGTAAAATAATTCAATAAATATCAAACTTTAAAAAAAAAGTTTTTTTATACATAATAATTTTAATTAATAATAAAAAATTTCATCTTATAGCTGATATATACAGTATATGGTACACAAAAAGTTTAAGCTTCGCATACGATAATGAAACAAATGTTACTCTCCAGGGTCACACCTACTACTCGGTTCGTGCCCGGATCCGGCAAATAGTACATCCAAATACTCGGATTCGGTATTCTGCAAAAATTATCTACTCGGTTAGGCCCTAATATTTGAACTGTACTATCACTAGTGTCAACCAATTGCAGCAACAGCTCCAGTGTTACAATTCTTTTAGTTGACCTTAACATTTTTATTTCACTGATTGTAATTATTAAATAAATGTAAAAATATACAAGGAAATCGTCTGTCATATTATTGATTTATACCAAAACCATAGCATTTTCTCCTCATTGCTGACTAGCTCACTATCTCTATCTCTCTTTTTACTCTCATAATTTTGGTTCAAAATATTTTTTTAAAACTTTTATACCATATGTCAATATGTTACTGTTACTTTCTTAAGAGAAAGAAGGACAAGGTTCATTTTCATAACAAAACATACTGCTATGAAAACAAAATCAATTTTAAAACACTTTACAAAAAGCGAGTCAATGAAAACATGAAATTATTTACAAAAAAACAAAACAAATAAACTGGCTAAAATCAATATTAAATTTAACTGAATCCCATATTTTTCCATGAAAATATAAAGGCAGTAAAACCAAACATTGAGTCAAGCCATTTATGCAACCACTCTTGGTAATGCAACTATGCTACAAGTTGGGGGTTAACTGTACATAGAAGCCCCTCATATTCATTTCTGCAAGATTTATTATATTTTCTCATTCTTGTCACGCTTTATGATGCCATTACTTTTGATAGTGATTGTACACCTTGCAAGAACTACATATCTTTGCAACTGTTACCTCACACATGTAGTGAATGTTTATCAGCTACTGTGAATTATTCTGCATTACTTCTTAAGTTAATCAACATGACCTTTAATGATTGGCCATGTATTGGCACAAGCCTGATACCATACATCATTTCTTATCCTCCATTAACATTGGTACACTATGCCAGGTGCCAGGCTTGTCAGGTGTGTGTGCTGACTGTATGGGGCCCTCACTATATGAGGTTCTGGGTAATTGCATGCAATCAGAGAACACAGTAAATAAATCTACTACTAGAGAATGCACTATTTTACTGAATACAGGTCACAAGACCCTTGATAACTTACTGCTACATGTTTTACTGATCTGACAGATTTGTTAGGCCTGGGGGTTTTAGTGCTCCATTGGCAAATTTATAGATATTGGATTAGCTAAGTTGCATTGATATAAATTATTTAAAGTAGCACAGTGTTCATTCCACCTATAGCTGATACTAGGTCAAAAAATGGGGTCATTTAAAACAGGAGTCCCTTCATGGGACTGGTGCTCCTATTGGCCAGAAAGAATTTCAATGAATACAAATAATTGTTATACTTGCAGCTGCAAATAGCTGAAACCATCTCTGACGTAACTGCTCCAGAATAACATTTTTAAACAAGATGTTGTGGTGGTCAGATTGGCATAAATTTTACTAAGGCTCAAGCAGACATCACAAAACATCTTTTTGGTTAAAAGTCCATTCAAATATGACCATCTATTCAAGAGGAGTATTGACAACAAGATTTGTGTAATGTTGATCAATAAGCCAAGCTGGTTGTAAGATTGGTACCAATTTCATGATGATATGATTTCATCAATTTTATTTGGGACCATCTAGACACCATATGATGTCTTCTGGACAGTACAGTGACAAAATGACTCCAGTCAGAAGGAGAAGCAATAATAAGATTTTCAAGATGGTCACAATGATGACCATGCTGTATGCCAGATGGGTGCCATCTTCATTAATGAAAAGCTAAATGTCCGAAGCAGTTTTCAGATGAAAATTCCATGCTAATGACTTACCATTCAGACAGCAATAAAAAGATTTTCAAGATGGATTTTATATCTGCACCAATCTGATATAGGTCCAACTAGAAATAATAATTAATCTGTTGATATTATTGTCCATTCCATAAAAGCAATAATGAACATTTTGAAGATGAATACAATGGTACAGAAGCAGCAATAAATGGGAAGACAATGAATAACATGTAGTAACAAGGAGGATAATGAATAACATGTAGTAACAGGGAGGATAATGAATAACATGTAACAATGTCATAGGTTTATTCTGCAATCAATACTTGATTTTCAATCATAATGTACTTTGCATCACAAAATGTGGAGTCCACTGAGCCTCAGTTTTTTTCCCCTCTCTGTACACTACTTTGGAAATCTTTTATGTTTTTATCAATGGCCAAACAATCTTCTTGATTAGTGTCCAAACCAATCAAAATTAGTACATGTACAACTTTTCTGTCTGCCAATAAATTATATATTTTGAAGATTCTTTGATAACAAGATCACTCAATTCAGTATCATGTGGTAGTCCCTAGTCAGATGCAAGTATGATCCACTTGGAGAATTAGACTGGCTCACCAGATCATCTCCAAATATGGTTCAACAGCTCTTCTGCAAATATGGTAGTAATTCTAAAGCAGGCATTCCCTTAAGTCCTTTCTAGATTATTGATGAGCTAACTTACAGTATGACTGTTAATTGCAGATATTTATCTAAAAAGCCTAGCATACAAACCAAAATACACAGAACCTAAATTATATAACCAAACTATAGCCATATATCAACTCCTATCAAACTCTTTTATAATATTTAATTAGAATTTCTTAAAATGATTAAATCATAAATTACTTGTAAAATGTATTACTGGGGATTAATACCTACACATAAGTATGTTTAAAAAGACATGGCAGGTATGGATTCCTTCAACCTGACAATGCCAGGTGGGTACAGCTGTTACAATCAATATATAGGAGCTAATTCTAGTACCAATGTCTGCTGCAATTATATATAAAAAAAAGCAAGTCCCACAATTAATAATGCTAGTATTTGTATGAGCTATTCTGTGGATCAGGTGGTCATAAACAAAATTTCTACTGCATGCAAGTTAGTATGCTAATAAAATATTCATGTCAGAAGCTGATAATGTATGCATTTTGTAAATAAATATGAATGATTTCCAGTCAAACAATAATAAAGCTAATTCAGTTTTAAATTTTTTTAAAAATAATAAAAATGTGTTAATGGAACACTCATGCTTTATTACAGTGCCCAAAGTTACATAAATGCAAAACTTTACCCAGGTGATGGACACATAGACATACAAACAGACAATGGGTTACATAAAACATAATAACACTGTGGGCATTGTAAGGCACAAGTGAGCTGTTACTATTGATAGTCTAGTCATACATTCCAGCACATGTACCTGGATGAATCAAGTTGTTGGTAAAAGTTCAGGTGATAGTATATACAGGTGTACCTACACAACCTTACTTTACATATTTTCAAAGCAAAAATGAATTGCAAATTATTGAATAAAGAGAAATAGGAATGTATCAGTGAGGTAAAATACAAGATCTACTGAGATATATAGTATCATGTTCTTACTTGGAAACATGTTTTCACCCTAAAGACCAGAGATATAAGGTTTCTGCACCTTTTGTTTAAACTGCTGACATATCACACCCACCCCTAATCTGTTGCTGTACATTTCATGTACATGTACTTAGATTTATGTCAAACATCACATACAACATGAACTATATTTTCATCAAGCATGAATGACTAATTGTTATTTATCTAAATCCAGGTGTCCAAAAGGTTAAAACCATGCAGGGCTGAAAAGGTAAGTAAACACTCTTCATGCTGCTGAGCAATAATTTATGTCCTTCCAACTGTAGTGCCACAATTACCACACCAGTTTACTATACCAACCTAGGCTGGCCTCTTGTTACAATCCCATTTTAGTTGGACACAGCTGATGGATAGTCATCCTAGATCTCACCACCTGAATTGTGACCAGGTCAGGATGTGTTGGTTCATAACCACCTGAATTGTGACCAGGTCAGGATGTGTTGGTTGATCACTATACATCAGATGCAGGGCGAAGGAATCTGGATGATGTTCAAGCTTTCAGACCACAGTTATACCCCACCCACCCCTTAGGTTGACAGAAATCAGGCAGATATTCCCAAAACATTGTTCCTTATTTGCATGGTATGTTTGCCACTAACCTGTCTGATAGTTATTTATTTTAACAATTACAGGTAAAACCCATTATAACATGAATCATTATA
The DNA here is from genome assembly GCA_030141615.1 of Unio pictorum. NCBI lineage: Eukaryota > Metazoa > Mollusca > Bivalvia > Unionida > Unionidae > Unio > Unio pictorum. The sequence continues at coordinate 4,034,260 of JARLTB010000293.1, forward strand.
ACACGAATCATTAAAACGCAGTTCTGCTTATAATACAATGGCAGCATGGCTCATACTTTACAATTTAAGTTCTCTTTTTAACATCCTAAATACATGATCTCAGAAAAGCTGTTTATTCATATTCAAATAGGGACTATTAGATGATTTAACTGTTTTCCAGTTTCCTTCCAAAACAATACAAGCAGAATCTTTACAGTACACCTACCCCATGACCTTAAGGATATTAATCATTTTTGTTTAACAAGTCTAGTGATAACAGGCAGTTGTGTTTTTGCAAATTAATTAAATGACTATTTACAGGACTTACAATTAGTTTTAGATTTTAAAAATGCTGATGATATTAGAAACAAGATATTAGATTATGTTTTTCTAATTAGCAAGAATATCTCAGATATAGATTTTAAAGAAATATATATTTTATAACTGAACTCTGGCCATTTTTGTCAACCTTTACACTTAAACCCCATTTATTTAACATTTGTATTTTGAGGAAAAGGTTGAAAGTGAGTGCTTGAGTCTGATCTGATATATTATAATCATTTATATGTTTTCAAATCAACTACTAGACAACAAAGATGATAATTTTGATGGAGGGAATCTGAGTTTCAGCAGAACTAGGGGAAAAAAAGTAAGGCAGCGGAGAAAGACCCAGCCAGAAGTCACCTCACCCTCAACACCATGAGCACCTGATAAACCAGACACTCGACTTCACCTGAATAAAGGGGAACCTGAAACAGAGGGGTCCTATAGATATCGGAGGCCATTTGACAAATCTTGTCAACCAGCTTCAACACATACTTGAACCTACATCAGCAGTGGGGGCTACGTCAGCAGTTACAGTTGAAGCAACACCAACACCACCACCACCTAAAGAAAGCCGCTAAAACTCCTGCTAAGGGTAGAGGTAAGCCATTAACCTCTACCCCTAAGCAGTCTCCAAAAGTGGTAGTTAATTTGGAGAAAGACCTTGAAGTTTCATCATCTTCAGAAGAGGAATTTCGGCCCGCCAAAAAAAAACAGAATGCCGAAAAAGACCCACGAGGAGCTCATGAATCAACTTTGCAGTGAATTGAAACTCGAGAAATTGCTTTAAGACAAAAAAAGGCAACCAACTTCGTCAATGCTGTGACCTACATTGGGTTTCGTTCGCTGCAAACATCACCTCCTAGAGCAGCGCAGTGGAATTTCGCCAAAACAATACTATTACAGTATTACTACAATATTTTTGAGAAGAGGCCACTCACCCACCTGTTTGATGTGGCACGCCACCTGTCTTCTCTACATGGCATCTATTTTCCGAGGGCATACAGAGAAGAAGAAAAAACTGCTGCTTACCAGCCTTTTTAAGGGCTCCAATACTGCCATTTATTTACAAAAGGGCTCTCATTTGGTATGAGAATCCTATTAGAAAAAGCTTTTTTGAAACACTGAATTTATCATTTTTGAACACCACTCAAACGTTACAATCTATACAATCTGATAGTGACAACACTTCATATGTCGCTTAGACATATTAGAATAAAAATTTGTTAGGGACTTATATTATGTACACTTTTGTACTAGAATATTGGTATGTTAGGAGATAGGAAAATTCTACAACTTTTATATTCGATGCAATTGCACAGGTGGCTTACACACTATTGGCACTTTTTATGTCCATTAGTATAACTGGACTGAATTTGGAATAAGTACGGCTAGGGCGTTCCGGGGCGTAAACGACATCTATCTACGACAATGGCTGGCTTTCCGGGACCTTTTCCACCTTTTTCACAACCGGACTCCAACAAAAATGACGACATGAGAAAACTATTTTTCTCTCGTCACCATTTGGTGACAATGCACCCCCAGTACAGTACTTCTGATTGGTTGATAGGGTTGAGTGTGTGTTGAGTCTATTCCCACTCACCCAGGTCTTACATTCATATCATTAGCCCCTTTTTAGGGGTATGATATGACAACCAAATTTAATAGCGCACTCTGTGCGCATAAATGCCCGTGGGGATGTGGCACCATTCCTTCCACACGGGACATTTAACATACTGCCATATTAAATGGCAGTGAAAACTAGTGAACATATGACCCTTTGCGGCCGGATTCACTTTAATTGAACTATCTATCTATCTAAAGCTAGAGAGAGTTTGAATTTGAATTAAAGAAAATATGTAACCTATGTACCAGCTAATTCCCCAATGTAGCTGCCACCCACCCCATATCAGCTATAACAATATCCCCAGCAGACTATATGATCAATAGGTTAGTCAAAACCAATGCACATCAGGACATATATTTCTGTCCCATAATGAACCACTAGGACATCAGGACACACACAAAATATTCCTTTGATCAACCACTGGGACAGCAGGACTACAGCTGAGAGAACAACCCAAAATTTCAACATCATTATTGAACATACGCCTGTATAACTTTCATTGGACATATGCCTGCATAACTTTCCACATTCTTTTTATTGGTGTTGTTAAATTTATGCTCAAACCATTAGCTGTTCACATACCAGATGTAGATGCAGTAACAGGCATGGATAGGGCATGGTAACTACCCCTAATTGCACATGTACTTTATATACTCTGAATTATACTTACAGTCCAGCTCCAATACTCTGGCAAATCTGCATAATCCACTTTAGGAACAATCAGTACAATAAGTAATACAGACCTTGATCTACATGCATGCTCCCATACCTGATACTATGCTTCCATGTTATACTTGATTAATCTTTTAATTCAAATAATAAATTTTTTTCATTGGTTTATTTTGCTACCCTGCACTCTTTACCATCACATTAATGTCACTGTCATTAATGAAAGTCCCAGGAATTTTAAACTAGGCTTGTTTTGGAATTCAAACCTTGTTTTATTCCAAAATGGACCATTAAAAAAAGACCCTTCTTTACTAATGTCTTTGAGAGAGAAATTACTACAATTGTTGCAATGGGTTCTAATGAGACCAAGTAACCTAAGCTAATTCCGAGTCCAAGCAAAACTCTTTGGAAAAACAAAATGATTTTTGAAAGCTCTGTTATGATACTAATTCTTAAAATATGAAATAGAAAAGCAATACAACATTAAAACTCAAAAGGCAATTACAGTATTGTGAAATTAATCGCAAGTACAAAGTACAGAATGTAACTAATGAATTCCAGTAGTCTTGATTGTCCTGATGTATCACAATGATGCAATCCAGAATGTTTTTAAATTAGTTCACAAAATTTATAATTCTGAAATAATGTGTTAATTCAAAGTCAATGAACACTTACTAATTCCAAAGAACAATTTAAATAAATAATTCCTTCTCTAATTAAATCTAACCACAACTTCAAATTCTGACTACACATGAATTTCCAGATACTAGAATAAAATAGAAATTAATTGTTTGCCTACAAAGTCCCTATTTATAAACATTTCACATGACTTAGATACGAGTCATTTCAATGGAAAACTCCAATCAAATCTACTTATAACCACACATCACAGAGTAAAGTTAGTCATGGTAAACACACCAATCACAGTACCCAACCTACAATTATGGACAAAAGTTAAGAACACAGTTCAAATTAATTATGCACAGATGTTCAAATTATAATGTTCAAGACAGGTCACTACAATCTTCTGTACTTGTACAAGGTGAAGTTCATCTTCAACAGGCAAGGTTCCAATATGTTAACCCTATCTAAACCTTGGCAGATTGAGCAGATATTTGAGTGCTTTGTCGTAGCAACATCTATTGGATTTCACGAGTTCAATATCTTAGTATATATTATATATGCCAATTAACCAAAAGCATGTCACAGTGGTACAATGTACATGTGCCAAAAATGGTGGAGGTAACTGACTCCAAAAGGATACTTTGTAAGCATCAAGAGTATGACTATGTACCAAAGAAGCCATAACAGATGTATTTATTTGAGTGAAGATATTAATTCAAACACTGACCAACAATTTCATTTTCTTTTTATGGTTTAAGGCCATTTTTCAGCACAATAGAGGCTATACATGGCGGCCAGTAGTAGTGGTGGAGGAAGAACCAGGAAAAACCCGGTTGTACGAGACTACGTTGATTTCCACATTCTTGATTTTGAGGTCAAACACCCTATTTATTTGTCTACAATCAGAAATGAAGGCAATAATGGAAGCTAAAGTTCTGATGTACTCTTATAGTAACCTCATGTACATCACTGGGTCTTTCTGTCTCTGAATTCTGTCAATATAAACATAAGCACATTTTCCCACCCAAGCTGCTAGTCAAAATCTTTGAACCTGCTGCCCAGCTATTACATATTGTTTTTTTTCATGTACTCTTAAAAATACAGCATGCACATCAGAGGGTATTGTAACCAGTGAATTGTAAATATCAGCACAGCTAAAATGATCAAATCATCAACACATTCTCCAACTCGGTAGGTTCATGAATAGGATGGCAAGCCTTTGAATTTGCCGCCAAGCTTTTGTATGCTTACTGAGGACTCCTGCATGGATGATTTTCTGCGTCCCAGATCAAAATAAAAAAATTGTGTCCAAATACGGATAATTAAGCGCTTCTGAGACCTCTGCTTCCAAAGATGCGGATATCAAACTGACTTCAAAAATAAAATTTTGCTAGACGAATATAATCCACTGAACATTTGGACTGACGCTGCATACATGTTTATTGCAAGTACCTAAATGATCCACCATTAATACTGGCCACCATGTATAGCCTATCTTGTGCTAAAAAATGGCGTTAAACCCTATAACAACAACAACCCAAATGATCCATACTGCAACCTCAGAATATTATGAATATGACTTAATAAAACTAACTCACGATCAATTTTAGTTACAACTCAATTACTTGATTGTTTTGGGCATCAAGTGGTGATGGAAAATTCTGAGGGGTTTCTTCCAGACTTTCATCAATATTTGCAAAATTCCAGGACTTTTCACGGTCGGGATAAGTACACAAAACGGTCATTTCATTAACTGATTTACAAGTACTATTTGTAACCCAATTGTCGCCAGAGAGTACCGTATTTTCGTGAATATAAGACGCACCCAATTATAAGATGCACCCTTATATAAGACGCGGGTTTTGATGATTTATGTAAAAAATATTTAACACAAGACGCACCCATATATAAGACGTGGGTTTTGATGATTTGTGTAAAAATAAAATTACATAAAGACTCACGCGGCCTAGCCATCTGCTGCATTGAGCAATTTATATCCAGTGGTTTCCTTTCCTTTATCATAAATAAAAATTTGTCCAATGTTCATCACCCGTCGGATGTAAACAAGGCTTCATTGCCATTTTTAGTTGAGATCAAAGGCCAATAGCGGATGGGTTTAGTACCTCGTATCTAGATTCTAGAACAATAAACGCCAGATGTAAAGGTGGCTTCTTTGATCCGCTAGGCCAAGTCTTCAGCGGGTGGGGTTAGTACATATACCAATAAATGCCAGATGTATGCGGTTAGCATATATAAACGTGGGAACAGTCTCTTGTTATATATAAATGTGTGATCAATTTGCTTAGCATTTTTTAAAATTTATAAAACTGTCACGATGCCGAAGCGAAAATCATATACGGCAGCTGCATCTGATACCACTGATGCCAAAGAAGATCGATTAGCATCAGATATGGAGTTATTCCACGACGATGACAGTGAATTTGATTAAAGTTTCAGTGGATTTGAAGCCGAAACTGATGACAATGAAAATGAAGATGAATAGAACATTTCTTTTTGATCAAGTAGAACACTATTCAGTAACAGTTTATTGTATTGTGTTTAATAAAAAATTTAAATATATGGTATAACTGATTTTCATATTTAAGTCCAATATTGAACAAATTCTTGTCTTGTTTTTGAACTATTCAGTCTTGTCATGTTTTCGAACGCACCCACCGAAGATACTAAAAATTTAAGTATCTTTGAACCCAACCGAATGTATAGGTAATATAGCCGCTGTAGTTTTTGCTGTGATAATTAATAACAATAAACAAAAAGTATTTAAACTAGGGTTTCTAACAGCTGTTTTACTGTTACTGTTAAACAGCTGTTTTTTTTGCGAAAAATCAAAAACAGGAAACAGCTGTTTTTTTCAGATCTGATTTTACTGTTTTTTCTTTAAAAAAACTTTGCTCAATAAAAAAATTAAAATAAAATATAAATTGTTTAAAATGTTTTTGCCTAATAATATAAAAGTGAGGTTGCATAACATGTAACGTTTTTTTTCAAATCCTTTGGTGTTTGTGACACATTATTTCCAAAAAAGCTATAGAAGAACCAGAATTTGATGATTCGTTGCTGGGGTTGCTGGATAGTGACGAAGTTGCTGAAGATGACGATTTCGATGACATTGCTGATGTTGACTTTATTGAAGACACTGATGCTGAGGAAGAAATTGACTACAATGAAATTCTTAAGAATGCACGAAAATTGATCAAATTTATCAAAAAATCTTCAGTTAAAAATAAAGTATTCCAAGACAAAGTCTTCGCTGAGCTTGGACATCATAAGAAGTTGCATTTGGATGTCAAGACTCGCTGGAACTCTATTCCAACTCCAACTCCTTAATTCAGACAGAGAAACCTCTTCGTGAGACACTTTTGGAGTCTGAGGCAGAAGAATATATTAATTGCGTTGATTTTGAGGCATTGAAAGTTCTGAAAAATGCGCTAGAACCAGTTGAGCTTGCTGTCAAAAATTTAAGCAAAGAAGATGCTACATTGTTGTCTGCAGATGTAATAATCAAGTTTTTGCTTCAAACACTCTCAGACATCGATCATGAAATCAGTCGAACGCTTCATGACAACATAAAGCGACGCATTGATGAGCGAATTAACAAAAATGTTATGAACCTTTTACCTTCACTTAAAGATCCTTCTATTTCGCCATCAAAAAACACACTCATATTTGCAGCCAGTCTTGCTTCTCGCTTATTCTGTGTTATTGATGATTACGATGATGATAATGAAGAGAAACAATCTGAAACTCTTTCAAATGATGCCGAAGAAAGAACAATGTCACTTCAAGAGGAGCTGAATTTGAAACTTCAAGAGAGTACCACCACCACTAACGCTGCTCAAGATAAATTCAAATGGTTGAAGAGTGAATTTGTATTGTTTAAAAACACTGGTAAACGAACAAATCATCTTCAAAAGCTTTATGATGCTCTACTATCGATCAAACCCACTTCAACTGATGTGGAACGTGTTTTCTCCGTGAGTGCTAGCTTTTGCACTAAAATCAGATCTCGCTTATCTGACAAATCACTGAATGCACTGGTCTTCCTCAAATTTTTTTATAATAAGTCGAAGAAGAAGTAAAAAAAAGTTTTTTAAAACATGCCATTAAAAACATATAAATAAAAAACTTTGCAGAACAAATTTTTTTTATTTTAATGCATTTTAAGGAAAAACAGTAAAAGTTTTTGGAAAATAAGAAACAGTAAACAGCTGTTTTTTTAAAAAGTACTGTTTTTGAGAAACCCTAATTTAAACATACTACCGGGTATATTATATAAATTTAAAACATTTACTCCGACTAAACTTAGAAGTTAGATCTGCAATAATTACGGTATACAAAACATTGAAACGAAAGGATTTTAAATTTGAAGTGGCCTGCATTGGATTGGTACACATGGTAATTACTGAACACTTACCCAATTCTTTTTACAACTAGGAATGAAAATCGTGAAACATGAATATCGACCGCAATAATCGTCCTTCAATATCACTGTACCGTTCGTTCGTGTAAACAAATACTTAGATAAGACGCCCACTAATATAAGACGCACCCTGTGTGCGGGTACGTAAAACTTTGTATAAAACGCGTTTTATATACGCGAAAATACGGTATGTGTATACTACAGATGGGCTCTATGTAAGGTCGTAAAGTTTTGATACGCCCGGTTGTACGAGACTACGTTAAACCGGCTCCGCATGGAGTCGGAGAATTAAATTGTTTCGTGTGCAATTCCCTCTGACCCACACCCCAACATTTCCTACAATGCAAGATTTATCACATGATATTTATGTGCTACACCAAAAGCAAAGATATCAACGTCGATGTCTTACATGCAGGACTACACCTCAACATAAATTTTGAAGTATTAAAATGGGGTGGAGGAAACTCTTGACTAAAGTGATACATACACCATCAAGAATATGAGAAAATAAATCAACCCCAAATGAACCTTCCCAAACTAAATTTAAAAATATACAATCAAATTAAATTATCTTATCTACACTGTCACTAGCTTGCACACTTACCACGATTTTGACCTTGACGTTGGGTTAATTGTTATCTGCAGCTGAGCGCTGTCAAAATTCCCAGCCAGAAATGGTCGAATGAACCACAAAATATAATTCTGAGGAGCTATCTGGCGCTTTCTTTTTCGAAATGTTAGTATATAATTAGTGACTTGCGAAATAATTTCTGCTAGCTACACTGCTGAGCTTTTGTTTGACAACAAATGGTTGCACCTTTTTTAAACTTATGACCCTACACCTCCATGATGGACTTCGTTTCAAATGTAGGATTTATCGCGTATTTCCATTGGCTATCATCAAATTTAGAAGCCAATGACTACGTATGTAACATATGGTGATTAGAGACTCATATTAGACAATACACAAAAATAGTCAATAATGACTTCACTCCACAAGAGTTTCAACCATGGAGCTTGAACAATCAAAATATAACACACGCTATAATGAATCTAAAGTAAAATTTAAAAAGAAATGAAAAACTTTTCTTATTTCTTCTGACTAAGAGCTGAAAGATTATTTCATTTTCATTTGATCTTGATAAAGAAAAACTAAATCAAATTTCAAAATAATAATAATAATAATAATAATAATAATAATAATAATAATCTCTTTATAAAGGGTAATTCAGTAATAAATATTTTACAAAAACTTAAAAAATAAAAGGCTCATGGAATGCCCACCTAATATTTAACGGTAACAGGCTGATTCGGACCATGGCTGATTCGGACCAAGCTGATTCGGTCCAAATTACGGGCTGATTCGGACCAGATTTCTGGCTGATTCGGACCATGTGAAATATCAATAGATTTCGTCTGAGATTTAAATGTGACATCTTACATTTGTTTCAGACACGATATTTCACATTATTATGCAGTTCAAATATGCATTTAAGGAATCATTAACTTCCATTTAAGGAATCGATCATTAAATTGTATGCATATTGTTGGGGGCAAAAATCGCAGCAACATTTATTCATACATATTGATCTGAGTTTACAATATGGTAGGGTTATGCCTTTGCTAGATGTATGATGAATTTATTTGTATTGTCTATTTTGCTATATACTAATAGCACTATATAAAACATAAATTTACATAAAACAACAGATGTCATAATGGCTCATTGATTTTTAGATCAAAAAAAAATATTTTCCAGTATCCACAACAAGTTGAAATTAACTAGTTGAAACAATATAAACTTAAATGTTTAATTCCAGTAGAAACAGCCATGTAAAACTTTGCAAACATAACCCTTTTTCTGTTTTATTTGTTTGTCTTGTCTATGTTTTGTATTTGCCTTTGAAAAAGACCCATTAAGAGTCGAAAGCGCTCAGGCTAGTTAGATACTAATTTTGCACTGTTCGTTGTCAGTTTATTGCTATACATATATATATATATATATATATATATATATATATATATATATATATATATATATATATATATATATATTTTGGTTGAACAAATCGAAATGCTATAGTTAATATGGAGTTTGTTCTGATTTCGGTTAGAAATTTGCTAGCAACTGTCTTACGTAAATCTAAAAGCCGAATATCAACTTTTTATATGATCTTAGTATGTCTGCAAAAACAGTAATAACTACCAAACTAAATAATGTGTGTTACATGGTTTTTCTTATAATAATTAACATGGTCCGAATCAGCCCGTCATCTGGTCCGAATCAGCCCGTAATTTGGGCCGAATCAGCTATGGTCCGAATCAGCCACGGTCTGAATCAGCCAGCATTCATATTTATTTATGTGGTCTTTGAACTGAATTTAAATTTGCAGAAATTATTATCATCTTATTAAACTCAGCATAACCATGACTTCTGATCTTTAAATCCAAATCTTTGATTCTTTATTACCCTGAATGCAAGCCAAACACAAAAATTTGGTCAAGAAACTTACTCAAGAACAAAAATAATTCTGTAAAACCAATTTTGTTGTTGTCCACAATAACACTGATATTTGATCTTTTGGTTGCAAAAGTTAAGAATCTTCTTTCATACTTTACTTGCACAAAATAAATGTTTGTGAAGGTATGCAGAAGCAAAAACCAGCAAGTTTTGCAAATTTCAACAAATAATTTATTTCCTTAGATTACAAAGGAAACATTTAAAAAAAGAACTTTCAGTATTGCAAATTAAATTCCAAATAGTTCTAGAAGTTATATCATAAGTCCAAATGTATTAAGTTCCAACTCAACTCTAGTGGTGTTACAAATCAATGCCAGTACTGATTATGTTCATGTTCCTGAAGTTTTGAATGTAACAATGTTCTGGAATGTGATGATATGTTAACAGTCTTTCGATGCATCATAATAATATAATCCAAATGTCCTTATAGGAATTCACTATAACACAAATTCAATGATTTAGTTCAAAAAGTATTAATGAATGATTTGCATTTCAGGGAATAATTTAAAAATAAATCCAACCAAATTGAAACCCCAAAACAACAATAAGACTGATTTGACTTCGGATGCTAAGACATGAATGAGTCATTATTATATTTACAACATTGATATCATATGACAAAAGAACAGACCCAAGATGTAGATCAGTTTTTTTGTGTAAAATATTTCAAGTTGTCAACAAGATTAGGAATTTCCAAGTGAAAAACTAATGTCCAAACTCATATTCAAATAGACATATTTGCTTCCATTAATAATGATCTGAATATTTAATCTTTAATCATTGAGAAATAATAATTAAGTATTATGTTGTTATAAAATAAATGTCCTTGTTATGTAGACCATTAACTTGATTTTGGACCAAGGTCAATTACAAAATACAGATATATATATAACCTATATTCATAGAGAAAAGCCAACAAACAATAAAAATTAAAAATACATAACATTATGTGATCTAGAACTAAAAAGTTATTATGCAAAAAAGAGTTTTCTTTTGTCATTTTGAGTGACTTTGATGTTTGATCTATATACTTTTTCAGGGCTGATCAAATCATATAGTCTGATGACCTCGACTATTTACTTTCAAAATTGGGCAAGTCAAATTTTCCAAATTACATGTCTGTGGACAAGAATACCTTTTTAATTTTTTTAAAACAAAAAGCAAGTGGCAATTTTCATGCTTTACTCACCCTATATGGCCATTTTGATGCCCTACATGCATAATGAATTACTAAATTTACCTCTCTCCATTTATTTATTCACATCTTTTGATATATCATACCTCCTGTAAGCTGTCACTGATAATTGTCACATTTTCATATTCTAACTACAGAACTTATAGCACTATTTTAATTCCCATAGTAAGCCTATGTAAATGCCAAGACATTACAATATTCAATTTCTTCAAATCTCAGAATGCTTATAATCAACCCTAAATATATCAATATAGATCTATCTTTGATGCATGTTTCTATGTCAAGAAAACCATGTATCCTCTCTCTGTAATGTATTGGTCAATCAAATCTACACATAAAATGAATTGGGTGTTAATTTCATTAATCAGTCTTCCAAAGTAAAGTTTGTAAAATAATACTAATTATTTCAATATTTTCAATAAATCAATATTAATTATTATCATAAAGCACAGAGTATTCGATGTTTGTGTTGTTGTTTATCCTCAAAAAGTTAAGTCTGTCAAAGGCTGAAATTGCATCAATAAAACATTGTCTCTATTATTTGTATTACAAGTAGGATAATCTCTCAAAAGATTCTTTTTACTATAATGCTACTTTTCATTATGAAAACAATTTTGACCAGACAAATTCACATTTACTTTTTTGATGTCTACCCATTTCTAGACTGGTTTCAGTTCTTTCTTAGAATTAGTACTGTGAGTTTACTTTGAAACACTCATTAATGAAACTAGCACCTGATTCTTTTATGTGTAGATTTAAAAACATGTATTTAAAAGATCAATACTCTACTACTGCACATGAGGGACACTGACAGTCAGAACACTGTCACAGAATTAGGCAAAATAAAGAATTTTGTTATGCCTTAGAAATATTTGACTATTTTTTTGTTATACATGCATACAATGTAATCTAGGGTGAATAAGTGTTTTTCCAAGTAAGCGACTGTACTAACACGTATCTCGCCTGAAATTACTTGTGACAAGGGACATTAACAGCATGATATGCATGGGTATTTTACCCTGAATATTACTCACTCTCCTATGGATTTAATGGAGATCAATTTATAACCAACATACTGGTCATTTTGGATCTTGTCAAGTAGTGTATGCTCTCCATTGTGTACTTCTGCCACAGGGCTGATTAGAGTTGACTAGAGCTGACTAGATGACTAGAGCTGTCTGTATGTATCTGACTAGAGCTGAGCTGACTAGACGACTAAAGTTGACTAGAGCTGAGCTGACTAAAGCTGTCTAGAGCTGTCTGTATGTATGTACATGTGGTGGAGCCACGAATGTAGACATAGCTAATTCAAGGATGCTGTATGCTGTCTGTATGTGTGTATTAGTATGACTGTACATGTGGTGGACCTGTGAAGGGTGCGAGCAGCCAATAGAAGTGTTGGTCAACCCAAGGACTCTGTGAAACTGTGTGGTTCATCAGTTTATGAATCATACGACTGTACAAGGTTCAAGAAGCATGTTTTTTCCAATTGTTGTTTCAATTGGGTACATTTTTATTTACTGAGATTATTCTGAATCTTAGTTGTATTCCAGGAGATTATGTGAATCTCACTTACAGTGCATAACATTATTTTAAACACTTTGCATACCTTGAGATTATTTGAATCTTAATCGTAGTCCATACTTGAGATTATGTGAATCTCTCTTACAGTGCATAATATTATCTGAAATGTATCTGCAGTCAATGAAGTTTCTTGAATCTGTATTTCATATTGATAACATATTTTCGGTTTATTTTCAATGTGTAAATGTTTGAATATAGTGATTGGATCAATTGTATGTTGAGAGCATGTACGGATCATTATATTTTTACACCATATATTTTTCTTTCTTAATTCATTTCATAAATTTCCATCTTTCACACACTGTGTTTGTGTTATTCATTTAATCCAAAATCCACTCGGTTTTCTATTCTGCAACAAACACTTGAATTAAAACAGTGTAGACATCATTGGTTAGCAGTGTTTAAATTGGTCTTGCTACACTGTGCTTATTTAATTTAACCACAAGTAAACTACACAGTGCCTACTAATTTGATTCAAGAGAGTCAATGAAACTAAATTTTTGAATTCATTTTACTGACACTACTGTCAGATTTCTTTGTGATTTTTTAAAATTTTAATTCATTATACAAGGGATCAACCTCCACGTGTCAAATTGCACTTAAAGCAATATGATTATTTTAATTACATATCTGTCGTTGAATGAAAAAAATATAGGTTACAAGTAACTGTCAAGAGATGTGATCTTTACAATGCAAAAAAAAATGAGTTAATTTTATTTTTGCAAAGCTCGTAATGAAGAACATTCAAATAAGGAAAATTCACATGTATGTGAAGGGACAAAACATAACCTGCCACCAAGTCTGATGTGACTATATCCACCATGAAACATGACATAAACCATACTTAATACAACAAGTCTGATGTTACTATATCCACCATGAGACATGACATAAACCATACTTAATACAAGTCTGATGTGACTATATCCACCATGAGACATGACATAAACCATACTTAATCCAACAAGTCTGATGTGACTATATCCGCCATGAGACATGACATAAACCATACTTAATACAACAAGTCTGATGTTACTATATCCACCATGAGACATGACATAAACCATACTTAATACAACAAGGTCAGTAATGACAACAGTGTCAATAAGGACAACGGTCTCAATTAAAAACAATCTCAATAAAGACAATGTTAATTCAAAATCAATCAAGACAACAATGTCAGTTAATACAACAGTCTTAATTGAAACAACAAGCTCAATTAAGACAATGTCAATTAATACAACAACATTTATTGAAACAGCAATCTTAATTAAGACAATGTGCCAGCCAATTAATACAACAATCTCAGTTAAAACAACAATTATCAATTAAGACAAACTAAAAGACACATAAATGTTTAACCAGATTGGGTTCATAATTATTCATAGCTCAAACTCATCAAAGCTGAAGGAGAAATGTTCTGCAGCCATTGCAAATAATATCCCAGACACAGCTATCAATTACTGTCCTTAAGTGTTAATTCATGTGCCAGACAGGTATATGGACATTTTATCAAATCTAGCAAAATATATAATATTAATCTTGATTTATGAACAAATAAGACCTCTGAAGAAATAAATATGTTGTGCATACTCTTATTTTGTTTTTTCTTTGGATTCAATTGCAGTCATATCATCAAATCAAGGCAAGTGATTGTAAGTTCAGGACTAGTGAATTATTTGACACTACTTGTCCTAGACAAGTGAATGAAAACTATATTTGGTCAGCATTATTCTTCATTACCCCAAATCATACTAAAATTCTGACACAGGCCTGTATGGTAGTACTAATGGGATTGTGTGAAAACGATTTTCATATTTCACAGAATCCTTTGCCTCTGACCTTTTGACCCTAAAATTAAAAGCTTCTCCCTTATGCTATGTGCTAGCCATCCATAAACCAATTTTCTTCTTTCAGTCATGGTGACATTATAAGGCCCACATTGATAGACTTCATCCTTACCACAAGTAAAAGCCATCCACAGTTTGATCAAACTTTAAATGTGGGTATATATGTTTGTATATATTGTGTGGAAATGTTTGTCTTTTTTCGGGCACATTGTCCTTGTCTTTCGTCTACCAAAATCAAGTTGGTTTTTCCATACCTAAAATGAAAGCTATCCAAATCAAATGCTAACCGTAGGTGGTCGAGAACTCAAGTTTTCAAACAGAATCCATTTCTCTCAGTAATCTTGACCTTTTAACATTCATTTGACCAACAAAATCAATAGACTTTTCTTTACCCAACACATAAGAGTATTTTTGAAGTATGTTATTTTTGGAGTGTGTTAAGCTTTAGTTATTGTGTAGAAACAATTGTACTTCATTCAGTGTCAGTGCCAAACTGTTGACCTTTTAACCCTAAAACTAACAGTTTTTCTTATCCCAAGTGCAAGCTATATATAGTGGATATCTAGACCTATTGTGAAGAAATAATCTTTCTCTTTTGGTTAGTGATCTTGAAATCAATAGGGTTCTTCTTTTCCCCAAGAGCAATCCATATACAAAGATTAGTAACTATAGATTCTGAACACCTCAAGTTATTGTGAAGAAATTAATTTGGTTACAAACAAATAAACATTTGTACAGACAGACAGATGTACATGAAAATATAGTATATTCTGCCTTAAGAATTGCATATAAATACAAATGCTATGAGTTCTGCCTTATGAATGGCATATAAATACAATGCTAGTTCTGCCTTATGAATGGCATATAAATACAAATGCAATGAGTTCTGGCTTATGAATGGCATATAAACACAAATGCTATGAGTTCTGCCTTATGAATGGCATATAAATACAAATGCTATCAGTTCTGCCTTATGAATGGCATATAAATACAATGCTATGAGTTCTGCCTTATGAATGGCATATAAAAATAAATGCTATGAATTCTACCTAATGAATGGAATATAAATACAAATGCTATGAGTTCTGCCTTATGAATTGCATATAAATACAATGCTAGTTCTGCCTTATGAATGGCATATAAATACAAATGCTATGAGTTCTGGCTTATGAATGGCATATAAACACAAATGCTATGAGTTCTGCCTTATGAATGGCATATAAATACAAATGCTATCAGCTCTGCCTTAAGAATGGCATATAAATACATATAAATATATGCTATGAGTTCTGCCTTATGAATGGCATATAAATACAAATGCTATGAGTTTTGCCTTATGAATGGCATATAAATACAAATGCTATGAATTCTGCCTTAAGAATGGCATATAAATACATATAAATATATGCTATGAGTTCTGCCTTATGAATGGCATATAAATACAAATGCTATGAGTTTTGCCTTATGAATGGCATATAAATACAAATGCTATGAATTCTGCCTTAAGATGGCATATAAATACAAATGCTATGAGTTCTGCCTTATGAATGGCATATAAATACAAATGCTATGAGTTTTGCCTTATGAATGGCATATAAATACAAATGCTATGAATTCTGCCTTAAGAATGGCATATAAATACAAATGCTATGAGTTCTGCCTTATGAATGGCATATAAATACAAATGCTATGAGCTCTGCCTTATGAATGGCATATAAATACAAATGCTATGCGTTTTGCCTTATGAATGGCATATAAATACAAATGCTATGAATTCTGCCTTAAGAATGGCATATAAATACAAATGGTATGAGTTCTACCTTAACAAATGCATATAAATACAAATGCTATGAGTTCTGCCTTATGAAGGGTATAAAAATACAAATGCTATGAGCTCTGCCTTATGAATGACATATAAATACAAATGCTGAGTTCTGCCTTAAGAAAAGCATATAAATACAAATGCTATGAGTTCTGCCTTAAGAATGGCATATCAAAACAAATGCTATGAGTTCTGCCTGAAGAATGTCATATAAATACATATAAATACAAATGCTATGAATTCTGCCTTATGAATGGCATATAAATACAATGCTATGAGTTCTGCCTTAAGAATGGCATATAAATACAATGCTATGAGTTCTGCCAGAAGAATGGCATATAAATACATATAAATACAAATCCTATGAGTTCTGCCTTATGAATGGCATATAAATGCAAATGCTATGAGTTCTGCCTTATGAAGGGCATATAAATACAATGGTATGAGTTCAGCCTTAAGAATGGCATATAAATACAAATGCTATGAGTTCTGCCTGAAGAATGGCATATCAAAACAAATGCTATGAGTTCTGCCTGAAGAATGGCATATAAATACATATAAATACAAATGCTATGAGCTCTGCCTTATGAATGGCATATTCATACAAATGCTATGAGTTCTGCCTTAAGAAAAGCATATAAGTACAAATACTATGAGTTCTGCCTTAAGAATGGCATATCAAAACAAATGCTATGAGTTCTGCCTGAAGAATGGCATATAAATACATATAAATACAAATGCTATGAATTCTGCCTTAACAAATGCATATAAATACAAATGCTATGAGTTCTGCATTATGAATGGCATATAATACAAATGCTATGAATTCTGCCTTAAGAATGGCATATAAAGCTATGAGTTCTGGCTTATGAATGGCATATAAATACAAATACTATGAGTTCTGCCTTAACAAATGCATATAAATACAAATGTTATGAGTTCTGCCTTAACAAATGCATATAAATGCAAATGTTATGAGTTTTGCCTTATGAATGGCATATAAATACAAATGCTATGAATTCTGCCTTAAGAATGGCATATAAATACAAATACTATGAGTTCTGCCTTAAGAAAGGCATATAAATACAAATACTATGAGTTCTGCCTTAAGAATGGCATATAAATACAAATGCTATGAATTCTGCCTTAACAAATGCATATAAATACAAATGCTATGAGTTCTGCCTTATGAATGGCATATAATACAAATGCTATGAATTCTGCCTTATGAATGGCATATAAATACAAATGCTATGAATTCTGCCTTAACAAATGCATATAAATACAAATGTTATGAGTTCTGCCTTAAGAATGGCATATAAATACAAATGCTATGAATTCTGCCTTAACAAATGCATATAAATACAAATACTATGAATTCTGCCTTAACAAATGCATATAAATAAAAATACTATGAGTTCTGCCTTAAGATGGCAAATAAATACAAATGTTATGAATTCTACCTTACGAATGGCATATAAATACAAATGCTATGAATTCTGCCTTAACAAATGCATATAAATACAAATGCTATGAATTCTGCCTTAAGAATGACATATAAATATAAATACTATGAGTTCTGCCTTAAGAAAGGCATATAAATACAAATACTATGAGTTCTGCCTTAACAAATGCATATAAATACAAATGCTATGAATTCTGCCTTATGAATGGCATATAATACAAATACTATGAGTTCTGCCTTAAGAAAGGCATATAAATACAAATACTATGAGTTCTGCCTTAACAAATGCATATAAATACAAATGCTATGAGTTCTGCCTTATGAATGGCATATAATACAAATGCTATGAATTCTGCCTTATGAATGGCATATAAATACAAATGCTATGAATTCTGCCTTAAGAATGGCATATAGAGCTATGAGTTCTGGCTTATGAATGGCATATAAATACAAAATACCATATAAATCCATCTTTCTGAAATGACCACATCCCAAGGTCTACTTTTGTTGCAGTTGGACCAAACCTAAAGTAAGCATATAGTATAGACAATAATGATAAAGTTAGTATATAGTATAGACAATAATGATAAAGTAAGCATATAGTATAGACAATAATGATAAAGTAAGCATATAGTATAGACAATAATGATAAAGTAAGCATATAGTATAGACAATAATGATTAAGTAAGCATATAGTATAGACAATAATGATAATGTAAGCATATAGTATAGACAATAATGATAAAGTAAGCATATAGTATAGACAATAATGATAAAGTAAGTATATAGTATAGACAATAATGATAAAGTAAGCATATAGTATAGACAATAATGATAAAGTAAGCATATAGTATAGACAATAATGATAAAGTAAGCATATAGTACAGACAATAATGATAAGTAAGCATATATTATAGACAATAATGATAAAGTTTTCTACCTCTCAGTAGCAGGAAAAGATGTTTATTTCCATCAAAAACATAATCACCTTTGTTTTAGGAATTGTTCAAATATGAACATGTTTGAAAATTGTTTAGATATGAACATGTTTGAAAATTGTTTAGATATGAACATATTTGGAAATTGTTTAGATATGAACATTTTTTTAAATTGTTTAGATATGAACATTTTTGGAATTTTTTTAGATATGAACAGGTTTGGAAAAAGAAGTTTTTTTTCCAAAGGCTTCGGTATGATGGTAAACAAAGTTTTACTGACTAGTATGACAGGTTCTTCTTAAAATATATTTATGCTGTCCCATTTTGAACAATTTTAATAAAGTTACAAATGTACCTTTTCTTCAAACACAAGTTATCTTAGTCTAAAACTTAGAAATTTTAAGATGGACCTAAATTATTTCAATTGTTTTAAGCCTGTTCACAGTTTCACCAGCAATAGTCTTGAATAATTAAATCTTGATATAAGACCTTTGACCAATCAATTTTAAGTCAGACTTCAATTTCAGCCAATGAGACTGACATATTTTGGACTTAACCCTTTGAACCCTAATCTCCCCCATATTTTGGCACCCTAACCCGAGCCTCCCCGGCAAATTTTGACCATACTATAGCGAATCTAGCAAATAACATAACACAGGCCGGTATACCGGCCTGTCGGGTTATGACGGTAGATAGCGAGGCCGGTATACCGGCCTTTCGGGTATATACACCGTTACAACAGGCCGGTAAACCGGCCTGTCGGGTTCAAAGGGTTAACTGAGTTTCAGACTTAAGTGCTGTTGGAGAAATCCAGGTTAAGACTATTATTGTTGTAGATACCTGTAACTTTAATCAATGTACTGCTACTGATGAGAATATGTTGTGTTCCAAGTCAATTTTCTCAATGACATTTATATTAGCCCATTAATACCCATGTCTTTAAGTTTCTAGGATATAGTAAACAAAAGTACACAACTACTGATGGGCAACTACTAAAGAGTACACAACTATTGAAGGACATCTACTAATGAGTACACAACTATTGAAGGACATGAAAAATGAGTACACATCCAATGATGGAAAACTACTAATGAGTACACAACTATTGAAGGACATGAAAAATGAGTACACATCCAATGATGGAAAACTACTAATGAGTACACAACTATTGAAGGACAACTACTAATGAGTACAGAACTATTGATGGGCAACTACTAAAGATTGCACAACTAATGATGGGCAGCTAATAAGGAGTACACAACTAATGATGGGCAGCTATTAATGATTACACAACTATTGATGGGCAACTACTAATGAATACACAATTATTAATGGGCAACTACTGAAGAGTAGACTGCTATTTAAGGGCATATACTAAAGAGTACACATCTATTCATGGGCAACTACTGAAGAGTAGAAAGCTATTGAAGGGCATGCACTAAAGTGTACACAGCTATTGATGGCACCTACTAAAGAGCATACAACTATTGAAGGCAACTACTAAAATACACAGCTATTGATGGGCAACTACTAAAGACTACACAGCTATTGAAGGGCAACTAATAAAGAACACAGCTATTGATGGACAACTACTTAGCTAAATGTGGTACATCAATCAAGCATTTTGATCAAAGCATCTGGAGAAAAATTAAAATTGAAATAGTAAAACAGTTAAGCTTTCAGTTTTGTCTCCTTGTATCATCATTTTAGACAAAAGAAGCTATACTACAAGAACCTGTCTTACACTGACATTAACCTTCCTTATATTTACATACATATTTTTCTAGTAGTCTTATGTGCATGTCCAATCAATGTACTATCCATTTCCTTTGCCCAGCTTTTATGCAGAAATGAAAATCATTGTCAGGAGATGTATGGCAACTTGAAATTCATTCAAAATGAACAATGGATAGTTTGCGTTTGTTTCAAATGCATGAAATTCATTGAAGACCAATTTGAAATTGTTTTATTGCCTCTGGGTAGCATAGCCTAAAAGTTGTGTTTATGTATGATTAGTTCTTACAAAGTCATGACACATTTTTTGATTGAAATAATAAATGCATGTGTCCTTCCTAGAACCTCCCAGCCTACTTACAAATAACTTTTCATTATTTACTGAGAAATGAAATAGGATTCATCGTCTAAAGATTCCAACTGCGAATATTTCTTTTTCATCAGGGGGCATCAATATAAAACTAAGTGCTCGTAAGTATTGAAAAACTTTAGTCTTAACATTACGTACAACGAAAATGAGGTCAGATATACTGTCCTTCAAGTAATTAGATTAAGACTTCATAAGCAAGAAATACAAACATTAAAATGGGATTAAATTACTGTTTCATCTAATCCAACTGTAACAAAATGCATACCCTGAAATTTCCACATTTTACCCTGTATATCTGACTTTAAACATCATGGTCTCTCTGCAATGAGACTTAAAGCAGACAGTAACCTTTCATTGCTAATCATGTAGTCATGAAACAAAAGGTGCATGTTCTCTTGACCATGTTTGTAATACAAATTGTAAAGAATCAAGCTCACCTGAGTAATCTCTTGCATTGTGAAAGGTTAATTTTTTTTACCTAGGTCACATTGACCTAAATTATTATCATATTCAGGAGAAGTGGTGCAAATTCTAAGTTGGTTATAAGACACATGATATATAATGGGCTAAACATATTACCAACAATCATGACAACAACCACAACACCACATTTGGAACACTTGCAAGTCACTCTACCAAAATCTACCTAACCTGGCAACCCAAAAGCTGAAGAAGCCAAAGAAACTGCTAGCTATTATATCTACAGCAACAATAAAAAATTTCATCATCATCACAGTCACTAATACCACCACTATAGATCAGAAGTAAGCATACCTGCCAACTGTCATGAGTTTACTGGGATTGGGGAGGGGGAGACTTAAAGTGTTCCTTAAGATCTTAAGGTACGGTGAGGGGGGTGGGTGGGCAGGGGAGGGAGCGCATGACCCAAATAAGTGATGTAACATTAAGAATAAGTTACCTACAGTACTTCTGTAGGCCTATAGAAAATGAGTGGAAATTTACTTTTGAATACAAGAAATAAATATGTTCTTTGAAACACTGAATACACTTCCAAACAAAATATAGCTGGTAGAAATTGTTTTGTCATATCACACATGTGCACACACACACACACACACACACACACACACACACACACACACACACACACACAAAATTATCATCATCTTCAATTCTTTAACCCAATAGGTCATTGGGACACCACATATGCCTTTACAACCAATTCTCTTCATCTTTCCTTGTTCTAAACTGCCTGTTGGGAATCTCCAAATCCCATGCCTGTCCAGTCTTTAATGTTGTCTTCCCACCTCTTTTTCTGCCTGCCTCTTCTTATATATATTGGGCTAAACAAATTACCAACAATTATGACAACAACCACAACACCACATTTGGAACACTTGCAAGTCACTCTACCAAAATCTACCTAACCTAGCAACCCAAAAGCTGAAGAAGCCAAAGAAACTGCTAGCTATTATATCTACAGCAACAATAAAAAATTTCATCATCATCACAGTCACCAATACCACCACTATAGATCAGAAGTAAGCATACCTGCCAACTGTCATGAGTTTACTGGGATTGGGGAGGGGGAGACTTAAAGTGTTCCTTATGATCTTAAGGTATGGTGGGGGGGGGGAGGTGGCGGGCAGGGGAGGGGGCACATGACCCAAATAAGTGATGTAACATTAAGAATACGTTACCTACAGTACATCTGTAGGCCTATAGAAAATGAGTGGAAATTTACTTTTGAATACAAGAAATAAATATGTTCTTTGAAACACTGAATACACTTCCAAACAAAATATAGCTGGTAGAAATTGTTTTGTCATATCACACATGTGCACACACACACACACACACACACACACACACACACACACACAAACACACACACACACACAAAATTATCATCATCTTCAATTCTTTAACCCAATAGGTCATTGGGACACCACATATGCCTTTACAACCAATTCTCTTCATCTTTCCTTGTTCTAAACCTGTTGGGAATCTCCAAATCCCATGCCTGTCCAGTCTTTAATGTTGTCTTACCAGCTCTTTTTCTGTCTGCCTCTTCTTATATATATTGGGCTAAACAAATTACCAACAATCATGACAACAACCACAACACCACATTTGGAACACTTGCAAGTCACTCTACCAAAATCTACCTAACCTAGCAACCCAAAAGCTGAAGAAGCCAAAGAAACTGCTAGCTATTATATCTACAGCAACAATAAAAAATTTCATCATCATCACAGTCACCAATACCACCACTATAGATCAGAAGTAAGCATACCTGCCAACTGTCATGAGTTTACTGGGATTGGGGAGGGGGAGACTTAAAGTGTTCCTTGTGATCTTAAGGTATGGTGGGGGGGTGGCGGGCAGGGGAGGGGGCGCATGACCCAAATAAGTGATGTAACATTAAGAATAAGTTACCTACAGTACATCTGTAGGCCTATAGAAAATGAGTGGAAATTTACTTTTGAATACAAGAAATAAATATGTTCTTTGAAACACTGAATACACTTCCAAACAAAATATAGCTGGTAGAAATTGTTTTGTCATATCACACATGTGCACACACACACACACACACACACACACACACACACACACACAAAATTATCATCATCTTCAATTCTTTAACCCAATAGGTCATTGGGACACCACATATGCCTTTACAACCAATTCTCTTCATCTTTCCTTGTTCTAAACTGCCTGTTGGGAATCTCCAAATCCCATGCCTGTCCAGTCTTTAATGTTGTCTTCCCACCTCTTTTTCTGTCTGCCTCTATATATAAAAATTAAACTTAAAAAAAAATACACAAAGCTTCTACTTTTAAAATCCATATACTGACTTTGCTCCTCTCCATAGTTCATCAGAGGGTTCAATGGTGACCCAAGTCATTACTACTCAGCATTGCACAATTACAAACTGAATATGATATTGAAACTTCCCTTAAATTTTGAGCATTGAAAATGCTCTTTCTGCAGGGTGATATTGCTATGTTGATGAATGTCTTATGCATTAATTCAGGATAATGTCAATAAGCTGAAAAACATAAAATGTTACCATGCTGTTGAACTTTACAGTCGAACTGTCAACCAGTAGTCATTCCATGTCATGTAAAAATGGTATACCATATAGCCAGGCCAAAAGATACAAATGTATTATTTCAGATGATTGTCAATTACAAAATTCTTTGAATAAATTACGAACTTATTTCCAAAATAGAAATTATCCTACATATATAATTGATTCTGCGCTGAACAAAGCCAGAAATCTTACTCAAGATGAGGCTTTAAAAATAGCAGAATGTAAAATAGAGATGTAATTCCTTTCATAATACAATATATAATCCTTCATTGCCTAATATAGGTCCCATAATTAATAAATATTATAGTCTCCTAAATTTATCCAATAAAACTAGCATTAAATCACTTTACAAAACTAAACCTATTCTCGCTTTTAGAAGACCCAAGAACTTGCAAGATTTTTTAATTAGAACTAAACAGACAGAAAAAAATAATAAAGAAGTACACTTTTCGTCATCGAAATGTAACAAAGTTTGTGCTCTCAATGTGCAAATATAAGAGAAAGTATTTCTTTCAGTAGTGCTAATACAAAAGAAGCATTTTCTCTACGTGTTAACACAAACTGTACATCAACTGATGTGATTTATATAATAACCTGTAAAAAATGTAGCATGCAATATGTTGGACAAACACTTCAACAAGTTTCTAAGAGAATGAATAATCATCGCTTTGATATAAGAAATTATAGCGATACTATGTTTTCCTCTAATACTGCAACACACTTTAACACCAATAATCACTCTTCACTCGATTTTTCGTTCATGCCAATATATATTGTGCATGGTGACATAAATAGACTCATGAAAGAAACTTATTGGATTCATAAGTTAGACACTTTGTATCCCAATGGACTTAATGCCAGTGCAATATATAAAATTGTATAATTTAAATTGATATATTGTATATCCTTCATAGCAATATAACTATATGTATGACTGTTTGTCTCTAGTTTATTTTATTATTTTATTAACCAGTAGTTTTGAAATTTAATTTTGCTCACCATTGGTTGCTTCACAGATAGGCCACCCTTTCCAAGGTTTTAACACTTGCATTAAAAAAGGACTACTACTTCCATGTTACTATCTTTACCATTCCGACTACCAAAATAATCCTGCTTTGCATTTTATGAATGAGGAAAACCCAACTTCAAAGATAGGTTGCTTTGGATCACAATGTAAATAATATTTATAAATAATGACTTAAACATTTTCATTATAGTAATGTAATAACGTTTGTTTCCACAAAATGCATGGCTAACTTAACAAAATGGGTTGTCCCACTTTGTGTACTTTACCTATGCAAATTAGCCTTCAGATGCAATACTCAAAGGAATACCAAATACAAAATTGCCTCAGCTATTGTAAATCCATCAGTTTAGAAATCTGTAGAGCGGTGGTTGTTTATCTCTGCCTTTACCCTATAATCACATTTATGACAATTAGCTGTATAAACTGCCCGGCAGCCATGGCATTAAGTCTGAAGTAAATTGAACTATTTACTATATTCTGGTAACTGGGTGACAGGCTACAACCATTCATTCTTTACAAGATTTACTTGAAATTGTACTTTTACAAACATCATTGTCTTGTGGGATTTGAGAGTACAAAGTCATGAATTTTACATGCCATGTTGTGATATGGCAGATATCAGTTAGAGTAGACAAAGACACAACATGGGTCTTTTGACCCTTCAAACACATGCTTATCTATGACTAATGCATCTATCAAAAAAGTTGAACAAAATTCAGATTTTTTTTTATTCAGTACCCTTTCTCATATTTAATAAATTAGAAAACAATAAAAACAAATATAAAATAAAATACAAAATATAATATATGCACATATATATGCAAACAATGTCATTTTTAAACTTGGCACTCAATTTTAGCCAACATCTTCGGTACAACCTGAGACAATGTGAAGTACTATTTTCATGTTATATCAACACATTTTACATAGAAACCAGTTGAAAATATTTCTTTCTAAACAAACTGCATAATAGACACACACTAATGAGTTCATTTCCTTCTTGAAGGAAAGGACAAGGATTTGACAAATCTTTTCAAATATAGGGTGAAACAATTCACCAATGCCATGATAATTTTGCAAACCAGAAATATTTTCTTTCTTAACACTTAAACAACCTATATAGAAAACATACATAAACCCATTTCTTTCTTGAAAGAAACAGAATTTGTTAAACCCATTCAAAATGGGCTGAAGCAATTCACCAAGGCAACATATATTTTGCTATTACAGATATTGATACAAAATGTGAAGAACTGAAACAAACTTTTGAAAAGGAACTTTTAATCTGGAATGAAAATGAAAAATTATTCGATGCTTTTATCTCATGATATGTATTAATACTATGAATGGTCATATCATTTCACTCTGCATTTTAAAAATATATGTCAATACTGCTTATTATTAACTCATCCAAGAGCATGAAGGTATATGACCATATTAAACATTTGATCAAAACTGGGTAAGAATTATGGTTTCCAGAGTGATAACGAGTTCAGGCAATCATATGAAAGAACATTTAATTAGTATGTATGGATTTATTGTGTTACAGAACTTATTAAAGATCTTGATGTAATAAGCCTATAATCAAAGTTTAATGAAAATTATGGTACAAATATGGTTTTGAGAGCTTAATGAGCTCAGTGAATCAGAGTCAAGATGACCTCATTAATATGCATTTGCCTCACTCATTAATGAGCTCAGCCAATCAGATTCAAGATCACCTCATTAATATGCACTCATCTCATTCATTAATGAGCTGAGCAAATCAAGACTTCACTAATACACATGTATCTTAATCTGTGATGAACTCATCAATGATCTTTATTATAGGGACATATATTCCCAGTCTGATCATAATCAGTTCAGAAATATGGTCTCCAGATTGGTAATTCTGCCAGCTATTTTGTTGCAATAGTACTTGATTAATATTTGTAAATTTGAAAACTCATCCAAGAGCTTGATGATATAAGTCAATAATCCATGTCTGATAAAAACTGGAACAAAAATACCCCAGAACTGTAACATGCTTAACATCAATATATTTGGCTCTGGCACATTATTGAATTTCTATAGTTTTAATGATACATGTTGATAAAGTTTGATAAAAATCAGTTAATAAATATGGCTTCCAGAGTCAGTCTGAGCAAGGTCAGCAAATCATCTGAAAGACAACCACATTTATGTGTGGCATCTTACATATTATTAAATTTGTCCATAATTTTGATATAAGCTTTTATTCCATTGACATTGGATCAGAAATATGGGTTCCACAGTGGTAAAAAGCATAGATCAGTTTTCATACAGATATTTCACCATGAAATTCAAGTACTTTTCAGCAAGAAAAGTTCATTTTCCTGCACTATGTATAAACTTGGGAAGAATGTTGATTATGATATGTAATCCATAATATATCAAAGTTACACATTTCATTTTTAAACAAGAGTGAACAAATAAAATGTGTTAACTAGACTTAGGTAAAGAGACCACAGCTTATGTCACTTTGGGTTCAGCCATCTCCATAACATCCATTTGAAAGTTAACACTCTTTTCTCAATTTGTTTGTAACTCCTTGACTTTTTAAATAAAACATCTTCTAAATTTATTCATACTGTCAATATTTCATTTCTGTATGCTTTTGACATATGCCATGAGGCTTCAAAGCTCTTTTACTCATTCATCTAGCTAGAGTTTCTTTAACTCAAGATGTCACTATTAATATTTTGGTGGGGATTGTAATTCTAATAATACTGATGGTGGAGGCTTGAGAGCTACGGCCCAATGCATATTAATTTTCAGCAAATTTCCAGATCCTGGCAATTTTGCAATTGGTCACAGTCATGGTATTTCTTCATTAACTTTTATCCATTAAAAATAATACTGTACCCCACAAGCAATTTTCTATTGTCTTTTGCACATTTAAATGCATAGTTCAGAAAAATATCATTTTCATTATTTTTATTTTTTACTCCATCATTAATTAGTATGTAAGTTGATAGCAATGTTCCGATAAGGCAACCATGTCTACATCTTGTCCAAAGTCTAAAGTCTATAACGAACACAATGCACAGTTCTTTGTTTTTCATTTGTCTTTTTCCACATATAAAGGGTGAATAGTGTATAGTGTGTAGGGATGAACTCTTCATGAAAACATCCCATCATTAAATAAAAATTTCAGGATGATCAGATTTTGTATTTTCTTCTGTGGCATTTATCACAGCAATTTAATGTTTTTCAATGATTTTTGTTGTTGTCTGTTTTGAAATTCAAGCATTCAGAAAGACCTCTGAGTATTTTCAAGAACTTTTCAAATATTTTTTGCGCCAACCCAAAATGTAAACAATTTTCAAGGTAACTCAAAAGTCAAGCACTTTCAAATCCTGTGGACACAAAAGTTGAAAGCACATCACATAACTTGATCTTTGGGCCAGTTGACCTAAAAACTTAGTTTCAAGGCAATTTTAGTTTATTGATGTTTTGGTTTTGAGAATATTCAATGCATACAAGTTACATCATTTCTTAAAAAAAAAAAAAAAACAAGTTTTCTGCAGAAGCCAAATAAAACGAGGTGTTTTTCTGTTAAATGAAATACTTATGGTGCTCTAAATGCAATATAATTGTGGCAATTTATTTACCTCTGAGTAAAACCCGAGTTAAAAAAGTCCCTAAATTTATTATTATCATGCCATCACATGTGTTCAGCCAATCAGAAGTAATTATTATATAGCCATCACCAACATTCAGCCAATCAGAAGCAATTATTATAATACATTTGTCGGTATTCAGCCAATCGTAAGCAACAGTTATAATTTTATCATTATGCTGTCACCAGCATTCAGTCAGTTAGAAGCAGTTATTATAATTTTTTTTATTTACATTCATTGTTGAATTTAAATGAATGTTTAATCACCATTTCTTTGTTTTGTGTGATTATGATATTTTATATCTTTCTGGAGCACAAGATTTTGCTTTTTTGGAACTAACTATATAGTAAATAACATGCTAGCATTATTTTGTAGAAATTAACATTACTTGAATATACAGCGCTCTCATAGTATTATTCTGTCCAAGAGAGATAATACTGTCATTTAGTGTGACCATCCTGCAATTAAGTACAGAAATACGATCATTCTAATAATGAATAAATGGTGTAAATGACCATATGTGGCATTAATAGTGAGGTAGAACTGCATTGAATAAATTTTATATATAAAGTTAAACAGAATTTCATGATAGGATATATAATAAAGTTCAATATTAAACTGAATATCTGTACTACCCGAAACAATTTATCCCACGCTTTCGTTGTACTGTGCCTCATTTATGGCAGCATCTTACAAAACCACTATGTGGATCTATCACCATATTAACAATGTGTAGTAAAGGTGACCTAAATATTACCATTCAAACCTCTGCCAATTTGTTCCTTGACTATTTAGTCAGTGATGCACTATTTGACACTAACTAGAAAGGATGAAATTAATCAGTAAAAATATACATTTTTAAGATCACATTTTACAAGCATTTTACATACTCATAGAATACATATATAGAGGATGAATTAATATCATCTGCTAATTTATACACAGTCATGGATTTAAATTCTATATGTATATTTTTTACATTTTAACAATTATCTTTTACAATATACTTCTCTTGGATAGTTGTGATATTATATACTTGACTTGGCTAACATATACTAATATGGATCAATGTCAGCAATAATAAATACCACACAAAAGCATTAACATGTGCAAATGAGGAAAATAATACTGATAAATTAGAAATATTTACTTTTTCCAGCTAACAAATTTGTTTTTGAGGTCTATATGTTGTGTGAAATAAAAGAAAACAAAATGAAAGAAAAACATTATAGAGTAGGTACATGTATAAAATTCTGTGTCAAGACACATTCTTTTTGAGTGTACAGTAATAAGTCTGTTGCAACTGATATTACAAAAAAATAACTGTATACATGCATGTATGTACTAGACATTCATTCATACACCACTATTTATAACAGACGGTATAGTATTAAGTCTGTTGGAACTAATATTACAAAATAGAACAATAAACAAGCTTGTACACATATACCACTATATACAATGAACTGTACAGTAAAACGTTTGCTGAAATTGATATTCCAAAACGTAACTGCACATTAGCATGTATTTACAAGACCTTCATTTACACATCATTAATAGATTTTATAGTATTACTGGTGTACCAGTTGACCATCATAATTTTTCTGGTGGTGTGTACCTCTGTACTTTTTCACTGTACCAGTACATCAGGAGTTTTCATCAATAAGGAATGTATATAAATTTGCAAGCAATCATGTTATGAATTTAATGGTATTAACAGCATGTTTTCACTTTTCACGATAAAATAATTCAATAAATTATTTGTTTTAACACAGCAGTTGAATTTGTCACAAAATAATTTTAAACATTACAAATATAATTATATAAATGATCCTTTAATAATGATTGACACATGTCACATGTATGATAACAGTGTGGCCAAATTAAATGTTGTAAAAGATATTTGGCCAACTTTTGGAAACATTTTTGATTTAAAAGTAATTTTATAGTTATTACTAATATGTTAAGTATAGGCAATCCTTTGTAACTTTGTAAGACTGCCAATCAACATCAGATTTCTAGGACAGCACTAGTTTTCTTTTGTAATATTCTTAAGTCCATTAAATATTTGCTCACTTCTAAAGAATTTTAAATTTACTGTCTCTCTCTGGTATATATCTTGCCGAGTCTTGGCATTTTACTCAAAGTTTTCCTTTTTATTATAGCAATAGTGTAGCTGGTAAATTGTAAGCATTTCTTATCTTTCTAATGTTATCGTATTGTCTTTCACAGAGTGTTGGCTATAGTGTAAGACTAATCATCTCACTTCAATTGCAGTTTTAGATTAGAATTTATACAACTATTAACATAGATTAAATTCATCTACTATTAGGTACTGGGATGGGACCATGATTTTCTTTTGAGCTGGAATATTTCTTTTTATATTAAAATAATGTTTGTGACAAAAGCGATAGGCTCTTTCTCCAGAACAACTGCTGGTTCATATTATAATTGTGGTACACTGTGGTACATTTTGCGGTATGTTCAGATATACTGCAGTGTACCCAGCTCTGATCATTCTATACAACAGGTTGACTGTACAGTATAAAGTCTATTGCAACTGATATTCCAAAACATAACTGTCCTCAAGCTTGTATGCACTAGTCCATTCATACCTCACTGATTACATTTATGTGACTTGCATTGTAAAGAATAGGTAAGACATATTTGTGATGGCCTATCTGTTCATTATCCAGGTGCTTTCTTAAGATTTGTTTTGTAGTTTAAAGGGTATTTTTAACACATTACTGACTATGTCATGCTAAGGAAAAGTATCTAAGTGCTTTTCCCATGGACAAAGCAGCTGACCTTGGCTGGCATGGGCATGTATAGAAACCATTATGTGTCATCCACTGTACTTAACGAGTTACCATGGTACAGGATCCATAACCCTGGATTATGTGTCCTACACTGTACCAAATGATTTACCAATATCTACAACTTAGATTATTATTCATCCACTATACCTAATGAGTTACCATGGTACAGGATACATGACCCTGGATTATGTGTATTACAATGTACCAAATGAGTGGCCAAGGTGTACAACCTATGACCCATGGATTATGTGTCCAATGCTGTACCAAATAAGTTATCATGGAATAAAATCCATGACCCTGGATTATGTGTCCTACGCTGTACCAAAAAAGTTATCATGGAATAAAATCCTGACCCGTGGGCTAAGTGCCCAATGCTGTACCAAATAAGTTATCATGGAATAAAATCCATGACCCATGGATTATGTGTCCTATGCTGTACCAAATAAGTTATCATGGAATAAAATCCTGACCCGTGGGCTAAGTGCCCAATGCTGTACCAAATAAGTTATCATGGAATAAAATCCATGACCCTGGATTATGTGTTCTATGCTGTACCAAATGAGTTACTATGGCTTTCTCTTTCTTATGAATGCACATTAAACTGTAATACACATAACAAACCCCCACTATGTTGAGCCTGCTTTTTTAATTTTTAGCTAAGTATCATTTTATCAATGCACTCAAGCTAGGATGTTTAAGGATGGATAAATGACATGCACATAAAATGATCACGATGTCAAGGCCTCGCCTTGGTGGGTTAGACAGTAATCAACGAGATTCATATGCATAAATAACTTAAATATCATGACAACATCTCTTTGGTCCTTTTCAATGCCATCTGAAGTTTTGCAATGTTTGCATCCAGTGTGGCTAAACCAGTTTTAAAAGCTCCCTCATCTACAGTTGATACAGATGATGTGGTCTGTGCTGACACTGATGAAATATTGTCATCATCAATAGCACTGAGAGATACTTCAAATGGACGTCCTCTTTCCTGATCCAGAGCCCTTGGAGCCCTTGTGACCTTTTGTTGTGACCTTGATACAAACTCTGATCTCTGTTGAAGGTCATGAGGTACTTTGAAGCCTGTGGCAACAGATTGTGGATATTTCTGGAAATAATCTGTTACACTGTAACGGGACTGATTCATTCCAGATTTCTGAGCATCTGAATTTGCATCAGACTTATCATCAAAAGTCCTTCCTGTACCAAATTTGTTCGGAGTGCTACTAACAGTGAGACCACTTAAACGTCCAGTCCCGTCTTCTTGCAATTTTTCCAACCGGCTAATATCATAACTATCTTCAAATTCCCTTAAAGGGGCCCTTCCTCTTTCATATACTGGTGAGGTAAATGTCCTTTTATGTTTTTGCATTGAATCATCCACTGCTCTAAATCGTACAGGAGACAAACTGGAAGTTCTCAAATGTTTTGAAATCATGTTCTTTGGATTATTCTCCTTGCCCTCTTGTGGTTTAATTCGAATATTACCAGACACATCTAATAAAGTGCCATCTGCTTTACTGCCAATGGCCCTCTTGTGAGCTTCTTGACTTTTACTCCTTGGATTATGTTTATTGTGCACAGCTAATGCTTGACGTGTCAGTCTGGGTGATATTGTGTCCACTTTCTCAGACTTCTGAAAGCGTATCCTTTTCTTGTCAGGACTAGTAGCTGTTCTTTTTAATAGCGTTTCATGCTGTCCAGGATCTGACCACATGCTGCAATAAATATATGTATCATTACCCTTTTATATTTAAAATCTATTAAATCTGGAATTTAGTACATGCATAAAACAGGTCTACTGTACATTATGCAAGCTGAGATTTTATACAATTTCTAAGGTAGGTGAACAAGGATCATTTCTGTTGTTGCTGTTATTGGCTTACTCTATTGTATTGGTAGACAGAATGCCATATTGAAAAGTATGATGGTAGACTGAATTTACATTTCATGAAATACTTTAACTAGTTTGAACACATTTGTATTATAAAATCAAACAACAAAGAAACAAAATTGCACAAATTCACCTCTCATGATCTCATTATTGAAACCAGGGAAGCCAAATGAAGTTCAGTCACAAAGTCGGACAAGATTTTGAGGTGACAAACTTATCAAGTGGAAATCTACAGGAAAAAGGTTGAACAAAATTGAAGCTACCATGCATAAACAAAAATAATATAATTCAGAATCAAAATATCTTAACCTATAACCTTTTAAAACTTACAAAAAGTTGTTTTTATCTAAAGTTTACCAATCAAATTGAATAAAAAGCTTCACTTGACATGTAGAAATCAAATTTAGAATTTGAACTTCAATGACCATGACCTTTTAACCCCAATGATATGCAGTGAGTTGCCATTTTGTAAAGCAGCATTTCAAAAGTTGAAAATTTAAGGAAATGCAGGAAGATACCTACCCTGGTCTGTTTCAGTCTCTTTTAAAAACAATGACTTAGATGCATGATGAATTTACCTGATGTGTGTAAATAAGGGTAGAGAGAATACTGATGGATTGGAAAGTTCAGCTAATAATTCATTTAAACATGATCCAAGGAATGAATAAAACTTTCCAGATATTGATAATCATTTTCCGTTGTTAAAATCAAGGGCAGCTATCCTAATACCCTCTAAGTTTGTGTGTTCTCAATTATTTTCTTCTCATGATTTTATTAAAGAGAGCTAATAAAACAAGTCATAAAACATTTTAAGAAAAATATTTAAGGGATTAATTTTTGGAAGAATTGTAAGTGTAACACGGAAGGTGTCAAAATGATATCATGGCTGATCCTCCCCTCTCAGCATTAAAATCTAACTTTGGTCCCATTATATCTTGACCCGCCTTTCAAGTTCAGAAGGCCAGATAAGCTGAATATAATTTGGTTTTATGGCGTTTAACACCATTTTTCACCACATAATAAGCTATACATGTCAACCAGTATATCTCTTGGAGGAAGACTTCAGGAAGAACCACAAACTAATGGATAGTTACCGGCATGCTTACTCATAGACCCACCTTGGCTGAGCCAAGACTTAAACGTATGCATGCAGTTGGGAGATGTGATATACAAAGGTGCTTTAGACTAGTATATACCTGGGATCCCAATGTAAGATATATAAAGTGCCTTGAAAACAGAAACACAAACAATTTCTTAGTAACAGCCAGCTTGTCAGGGTCATTGAAGGACGAAACTATTCCAAGCCAAAAAAATTTAAAGTATTTCACTGAGACCTATTTTGCTGAGTTGATATCAAATTACAAACCTGACTGTTTTATCTTCCTCCATTATATGCAACAGCTTCTGAAGGTGAAAACTATTGTTGGAAATCCAGCTTTTATCACCAAGATGACTCTGATCCAACTCTAGCAGAAGCTCTGAAATTTCTTTTTTCATCGTCCTGAAAAGATGTATGCTAGTTATTAATTGTGTAACATTTGGCTTTTATACTTGCTTATAAGTTGCAACAAACTGCAAACAACATAGACCCTGATCTGCGAATGCACCAGGATATCATGGGCTCTGTTATTTATTCTACTGATTACTACTGACAACAGCAAATCTGAGTCTGCTCAGTTTGCCATTGGACTCGACTTATAAGCAATTATATATGGTAAGAGAGTGTGAGAAGGAATTATTACTTGATTGTTTCTGCTCATTAATTCATTCATTCATACAATAATGTACATATAGAGTACAATAATGTGTATACATATGAAGAAATACATGAATATACAGAGTAATAGGAAATACATGTATATAGAGAGCAATACCCATCAGGACTTGCATGTATACAGAAAGCAATACTATGCATACCCATCAGGACTTACTTTGCAAGCCCATCTGAACATACATGTATATAGAAAGCAATACTGTGTGAACCCATCAGAACTTACATGCATATTGAAAGCAATACTGTGTATACCCATCAGG
Source organism: Unio pictorum (assembly GCA_030141615.1). Taxonomy (NCBI): domain Eukaryota; kingdom Metazoa; phylum Mollusca; class Bivalvia; order Unionida; family Unionidae; genus Unio; species Unio pictorum. The sequence goes on from JARLTB010000293.1 coordinate 4,069,882, forward strand.
ACTTAGATGTATATAGAAAGCAATAGTGTGTATACCCATCAGAACTTAGATGTATATAGAAAGCAATAGTGTGTATACATATCAGGACTTAGATGTATAGAAAGCAATAGTGTGTATACCTATCAGGACTTAGATGTATATAAAAAGCAATAGTGTGTATACCCATCAGAACTTACATGTATATAGAAAGCAATAGTGTGTATACATATCAGGACTTAGATGTATAGAAAGCAATAGTGTGTATACCCATCAGGACTTAGATGTATATAAAAAGCAATAGTGTGTATACCCATCAGAACTTACATGTATATAGAAAGCAATAGTGTGTATACATATCAGGACTTACATGTATATAGAAAGCAATAGTGTGTATACCCATCAGGACCTACATGTATATATAAAGCAAGATCTTATACCCATCAGAACATACATATATATAGAAAGCAATACTGTGAGTACCCATCAGGACTTAGATGTATATAGAAAGCAATAGTGTGTATACCCATCAGAACTTAGATGTATATAGAAAGCAATAGTGTGTATACATATCAGGACTTAGATGTATAGAAAGCAATAGTGTGTATACCCATCAGGACTTAGATGTAAATAGAAAGCAATAGTGTGTATACCAATCAGGACTTACATGTATATAGAAAGCAATAGTGTGTATACCCATCAGGACCTACATGTATATATAAAGCAAGATCTTATACCCATCAGAACATACATGTATATAGAAAGCAATACTGTGAGTACCCATCAGGACTTAGATGTAAATAGAAAGCAATAGTGTGTATACCCATAAGGACTTAGATGTATATAGAAAGCAATAGTGTGTATACCCATCAGAACTTAGATGTATATAGAAAGCAATAGTGTGTATACATATCAGGACTTAGATGTATAGAAAGTAATAGTGTGTATACCCATCAGGACTTAGATGAATATAAAAAGAAATAGTGTGTATACCCATCTGAACTTAGATGTATATAGAAAGCAATAGTGTGTATACATATCAGGACTTAGATGTATAAAAAGCAAGTGTGTATACCCATCAGGACTTAGATGTATATAGAAAGCAATAGTATGTATACCCATCAGAACTTAGATGTATATAGAAAGCAATAGTGTGTATACATATCAGGACTTAGATGTATAGAAAGCAATAGTGTGTATACCCATCAGGACTTAGATGTAAATAGAAATCAACAGTGTGTATACCCATCAGGACGTACATGTAAATAGAAAGCAATAGTGTGTATACCCATCAGGACTTAGATGTATATAGAAAGCAATAGTATGTATACCCATCAGAACTTAGATGTATATAGAAAGCAATAGTGTGTATACATATGAGGACTTAGATGTATAGAAAGCAATAGTGTGTATACCCATCAGGACTTAGATGTAAATAGAAAGCAATAGTGTGTATACCCATCAGGACTTAGATGTAAATAGAAAGCAATAGTGTGTATACCAATCAGGACTTACATGTATATAGAAAGCAATAGTGTGTATACCCATCAGGACCTACATGTATATATAAAGCAAGATCTTATACCCATCAGAACATACATGTATATAGAAAGCAATACTGTGAGTACCTATCAGGACTTAGATGTAAATAGAAAGCAATAGTGTGTATACCCATAAGGACTTAGAAGTATATAGAAAGCAATAGTGTGTATACCCATCAGAACTTAGATGTATATAGAAAGCAATAGTGTGTATACATATCAGGACTTAGATGTATAGAAAGCAATAGTGTGTATACCCATCAGGACTTAGATGAATATAAAAAGAAATAGTGTGTATACCCATCAGAACTTAGATGTATATAGAAAGCAATAGTGTGTATACATATCAGGACTTAGATGTATAGAAAGCAATAGTGTGTATACCCATCAGGACTTAGATGTATATAGAAAGCAATAGTATGTATACCCATCAGAACTTAGATGTATATCGAAAGCAATAGTGTGTATACATATCAGGACTTAGATGTATAGAAAGCAATAGTGTGTATACCCATCAGGACTTAGATGTAAATAGAAATCAATAGTGTGTATACCCATCAGGACGTACATGTAAATAGAAAGCAATAGTGTGTATACCCATCAGGACTTAGATGTATATAGAAAGCAATAGTATGTATACCCATCAGAACTTAGATGTATATAGAAAGCAATAGTGTGTATACATATCAGGACTTAGATGTATAGAAAGCAATAGTGTGTATACCCATCAGGACTTAGATGTAAATAGAAAGCAATAGTGTGTATACCCATCAGGACTTAGATGTAAATAGAAAGCAATAGTGTGTATACCAATCAGGACTTACATGTATATAGAAAGCAATAGTGTGTATACCCATCAGGACCTACATGTATATATAAAGCAAGATCTTATACCCATCAGAACATACATGTATATAGAAAGCAATACTGTGAGTACCTATCAGGACTTAGATGTAAATAGAAAGCAATAGTGTGTATACCCATAAGGACTTAGAAGTATATAGAAAGCAATAGTGTGTATACCCATCAGAACTTAGATGTATATAGAAAGCAATAGTGTGTATACATATCAGGACTTAGATGTATAGAAAGCAATAGTGTGTATACCCATCAGGACTTAGATGAATATAAAAAGCAATAGTGTGTATACCCATCAGAACTTACATGTATATAGAAAGCAATAGTGTGTATACATATCAGGACTTAGATGTATAGAAAGCAATAGTGTGTATACCCATCAGGACTTAGATGTAAACAGAAAGCAATAGTGCGTATACCAATCAGGACTTACATGTATATAGAAAGCAATAGTGTGAGTACCCATCAGGACCTACATGTATATATAAAGCAAGATCTTATACCCATCAGAACATACATGTATATAGAAAGCAATACTGTGAGTACCCATCAGGACTTAGATGTAAATAGAAAGCAATAGTGTGTATACCCATCAGGACTTAGATGTATATAGAAAGCAATAGTGTGTATACCCATCAGAACTTAGATGTATATAGAAAGCAATAGTGTGTATACATATCAGGACTTAGATGTATAGAAAGCAATAGTGTGTATACCCATCAGGACTTAGATGTAAATAGAAAGCAATAGTGTGTATACCCATCAGGATTTAGATGTATATAGAAAGCAATAGTGTGTATACCCATCAGAACTTAGATGTATATAGAAAGCAATAGTGTGTATACATATCAGGACTTAGATGTATAGAAAGCAATAGTGTGTATACCCATCAGGACTTAGATGTATAGAAAGCAATAGTGTGTATACATATCAGGACTTAGATGTATAGAAAGCAATAGTGTGTATACCCATCAGAACTTACATGTATATAGAAAGCAATAGTGTGTATACCCATGATGACATATATGCGTATTGAGAACAATATTTTGAATGCACATCTGGACAGACATGTATATAAATAACATCGGCATACACACAGTGACACAAAAACATCCATGCATACTGAGACCACTATTTAGCAGACTGTTGCATTTTTTAGAGAGCACACTAAGAAAAGTTACTGAAAAATTCAAGTTGCTGACTTTTGAGTATAAATTTACAATTTGTGCTAAAGACAGTTTGTGACCTGGAGGTTAAGTATTTGGGTCAATGATTAAAGAGTTCCAGGAACATTATGGTTAATGCCTATTATGTCCTAAGGCAAGACACCTGCCTGATTGTACACAACTCTAATATATATATCAGCACTACCCGATCTGAGACTTGCCTGATTCTATGCAACTCTAAATTATGTATCAACACTACCTGATCTAAGACTTGCCTGATTCTACCCAACTCTAAAATGTGTATCAGTACTACTTGATCTGAGACTTGGCTCATTCTACACAACTCTAAAATGTGGATAAGTACTACCCGATTTGACACTTGCCTGATTCTACCCAACTCTAAAATATGTATCAGCCCTACCTGATTTGAGTCTTGCTTGATTTAACACTTGCCTTATACTACCAAACTCTAAAATGCACTACTTTATATGGAAGGGAGGAATAACCTCTCATGTAGAGTCATACCATTGTACCCTTAAGGGTTCATATTCCTGCTCTTTATTGTCCAGCTACCTAAAAGTGACAAAATGCTATAGCAGTAAAAGAAAGAGCCTAACTTTAGAAGACGTACTGAACCATTTTCTGCAGCCTTGTAGTTTCTACATCTCTTTGCTGTAAGGACAATTGCAGAATGTGATTTTCCTGGTCAGAAGATTCTAGCTTTAGGCTCAATGCTTCTTTCTCCTTTTTGATCTTGTCCAGTTCCTGCTTTAACTTCCGGTTCTCTTCAACCGTCTCCTGCCTCAACCTAATCTGGCCAGTGCTCTGAAACAGGTCAAAAGTCAAAGGTCTAATATCTGTAATTGTAATTTTTACTATTAAAGATACTCAAATTTAAACACATTTGCCAAGATCACAATAATTATAGGTGTTTTACATTCAATATATGAAACAAAACTTCCTTTGCATGTGTGATTGTGAGTGACTACATATGCATGAGTATGAATGTAAAATTGTATGTGTGTATATATGTGTACATGTATAAAATGGTTACAATAAATATTTTTTCTTTTCTTTTCTACTATCTCTCACTCTCTCCCAAAGCCAGGATTAAACCTAAAACATGTCTGCATTTATTAGTCATTCTGGTGACTACTCACTGAAACTACATCAGAGGACCTGACAAATAAAACATGTCTGCATCCAGCAGTCATTCTGGTGACTACTCACTGAAACTACATCAGAGGACCTGACAAATAAAACATGTCTGCATTTAGCAGTCACTCTTGAGACTACACACTGAAACTACATCAAAGGACCTTACAACTGACAGAAGGTAAGTCTAGCAAGTAAATACAATTTAAAAAAATTAAAAGCATGATGCAGAAAGTTTCTTAAATGTCTAGATCTAAGCTGAACCTAATTAAAAAACAAACAGCTGGTCAACTTTTGTAGAATATAAAAATCTGACACTTGCTAGAAAGCTACAATCTTGGATACCACCCCCACACCTTAAAATGTCTTTGATTTGTGTTGCAGAAACACTCCATACCAAAAATGTGCAATTCCAATAACTAACAAATGCAGATAAACTGGTGTAACGACATAAGAAGCAATTTAAGTAAGATACATGTGGCATGTTATATGCTTCATTATTACTGTAAATGCTAGCCACTGACAAAGTTTGATCAAGGAACTTACTCAACACAAATTTGTTTCAGCAAAATCCATTTACTGGGCCACAAACATTTTAAGCTTTGCCCCCAAAATCAATATGCTTTTTCCATATCACAAGTTCAGGTCTTCTACTGACTTTGGTCAAGGTACATCTAGAATTAAAGCTATTATGCAAAAACATTTTTTTCTTCCAGTCACAGTGACCTTGACATTCACTTCTTTACCCCAAAACAGATAAGTTTCTTCCTTACCTCAGGGGAAAGCCATCCACATTGTCTGCTCTAGGTATGTGATACAGAACTAATAGTATTGTGCAGAAACATTTTATCTTCTTTCAATCACACTGACTTTGACCTTGGTATTTTTTTCTCCACAACCAATAGGGTTCTTCCTTATCCCAAATGCAAGCTATCCACAAAGTCTGGTAGCTGTAGATAATTAAGATCCTGGATTATTGTGCTGAACCCATTTTTCTTTTTTCAGCCAACGTGACCTTTGGCCTTTTAACCCCAAACTGGGTAGGAGGCTATTTCCTTCTCCCAAGTGCAAGCTAATTACAATGTTGATCCAGGTATCTGATGTAGAACTAATATTTATGTGTACAAACTATTTCCTTTCTTTAGTTCACAGTAAGACTGATTCTGACCTTTTAACCCCAATTACAATCTATTCAAAAACGTTTGCTAATTGCTGATGACGTTGACCTTGCATTATTGTGAGGACAGTTTGGTAACAGTAGCTGGTGGACAACTGAAAGAAACAATCTTTTCTTTTAGATGACAGTGAAAATGATTTTGAGTTTTTGAGTAAAATATTATTTGGGTTCTTCCCCAACATAAAAGACATCCACTTAGTTTAGTAAGTGAAGATTGAGGAACTCAGATGTGTAAAAACAAAATTGATAAGAGAGAGATGGATAGACATTGTAATATAATGTGCTATTCCCTATCACGGTCATATTAAACATGCTGTATTGGTCTGAAATCTAATCAGATTATCTATATCTTAATAAAAATGTCCATACAAAGTTTTATGTCTAAGTCAAGCAATTTTTGCCTAAATGTGCTAATAATTTTTCTGTTAAAATATCTTTTAAAGTTGATGAAATTGTAAAACATGTAACATAAATTTTTAAAAATGACCATCATAGTGACAAAATCTAACCAGGGCTTAAGAGCCCCAAAACGTTAATTATATGTAATATTTTTTATATATACCTTTTATATAAATATGACATCATTAACTTTTATATTTGCTTTTGCTGTGGTTCATTTTCAATTTTTTTTATAAAGGTTTATTGTCCCAGATTAGATTTATTTATACAATTTTCCCTTTTTCCATTTTTTCAAACTTAATTAGTCTCATAAAGCCATTAGTGTGCTTAGATGTTGATAAATGCATACATACAGGATACGTATACAATATGGTATAGTTTGGCTCACTAGTTTTACAGTTATCTAATGCAATGGATGGAACAACAGTACATTTCTTTCTCCTGGGGGTGGGGATGAATTACAACAAACGGGCACATGTTGTGTTAAAGTAATAATATCTTCTGATAAAAATGTGAGAAATAAATACCTATGAAAAGTTTCAGAATGTTTAAACGATCAATTAAAAGGACAAACATATTGCAGAGGAAATTCAATGAAATTTTTCTTTTATTGTGGAAAGATAAAGTAGAGCAAGAAGGGGAACTCACTTAAAATCATCTAATCCATTTCATACATATATTATTTAATACATACCCTTTCACTAACTTCTGCTATATTTCGATTCTTTTCCAATTTCATCTTGTTCATTTCTATTTTAAGGTTTCTAATTTCATCTACTACTTTGGCCTTAGCTTCCTTTTCTTCCTGTAATAATCTCTTCACAGTGTCATTACTGGCCTGTAAGTGTAAAACTAAGGGAGAAAAATAAAGTGAAATAGAGTGACTTTTGTAAAACTAACAAATATAAATGGCCAGATGAAGTGTATTTAGGCAAAATTGCTAAAACATTCAATTCAAGTATTTTTAAATAACCAGGATATGAGATCATATCCATAATTCTAACAATTACATTCAATAATATTAATACAGTGAAAGAATATTTTCCACGGGTTCTGGCACAAGCTTAGTGTCCAGTTTGAAGATTAACATCCCATGGAAAGGTCATGCCCCTGTAGGTGACAAGACTAAAAACATATCACACTGTGTATTGCAAAGGAGGGTAATGCCCTTGTAGGTGACAAGACCAAAATATATCACACTATGTGTATTGCAAAGAAGGGTCACGCCCCTGTAGGTGACAAGACCAAAAACATATCACACTATGTGTATTGCTATCAAAGCACTATCTTCTCTCATTGTTATTTTTTTTTTATATACCGTAAGAAAGTGGTGTAGTCCTACCAAGTTTTACTTATTCCAGTTGTTACTTCATAAATTGGTTGCATAGTTGATTTGATTCACTTATGCTTGCTACTAATAGGATAGCTTATAAACAGTTATTTTGGATAAACTATTAACTATATCGAATGAGAAGCTTTATATTTCAGTGATTTCTATCTAATAACTGCAGTTATAGGGAAATGTTTCATGTGAGAAGAAATAACCAGCAATATTTCTTACCCTATATAATGACTTTTTTTCAGCATACACTGAATTACACTCAACTACCAGCAATATTTTTTCACAGAGTAATAACTTATTTTCAGCACTTGCACTTAACTACAAATCACTTTGAGGACAGGTCAAAGTGGCTTATTTAAAATTCAATCAGAAAAATATCAAGAGAAACCAATCATGAAATTAGATTATGTAATTTATCTGACATTTCTTTTGCTTCCATTTTAACATGATCATAATCCATTCTTGATTTATTTCTGTAAACTTTGATAAAAAAATATGGGAAACTGGATCCACAAATGCTTCTGCATTACAATAAGGTTTTGAGTTATCCTGATAATGAGTGAGGAGTATTGTATTGAACTTACTTTCAAAATTAATATCACGAGGTTCATTCTTCTTTCCTTCCTGAATTTCCTTTTCTTTTAGCTGTTGATTCACTAGGCGAAGTCTCCTTAAATAATGAAAAATAAAAAATTACAAAAATGCTTTATAGATTACCGGGTAACAGAATCATTCTTCGACAGAGTGGCAGAAAGTAAAATCTCATTCTTTAGCTGTACGTTTCAAGCCAGGAGTAACTTACACTCAATTCCACTTCAAATTCTTCCTGGCCAGTTTGTGGATTACCTCTGTATCCATAAACAACTTGCTGCAGGTGGTAAAATCATGAGTCTAAAATCAATGAAATATATTACCCAAGTCAAGAGTGTAGTTCAGACATAACTAAACCTATAAATCTGAAGGTTCCATTGTGTAGTGGGGTGCACTTTTGTGAATACTACACAGACATGAGTGGAAAGTTGTCAGTATACACAGTGTGCTTCTTCCTCCTGGAATTATGCTACCAACAGATATGTAAAACCTATGTTTAGCAATTTATAGCTCAAACAAAAACTGAACTAAAATTCTGAAATTTGAGAATTTTTTAATACATATGTAAGTAAGCATGCTAATTATCCTGATCATCAAATTTTACAGAGTTCATCTGGCTGATGATTCAGTCTTGAGATCAGACTGCTGATGATTCAGTAAATCAAATATTACAATGAGGTCAGACTGATGATGATTCAGTAAATCAAATATTACAATGAGGTCAGACTGATGATTCAGTAAATCCAATATTACAATGAGGTCAGACGGATGATGATTCAGTCGTCAGACTGATGATTCAGTCAATCCAATAATACAATGAGGTCAGATGGATGATAATTCAGTAAATCAAATATTACAATGAGGTCAGATTGCTGATGATTCAGTCAATCCAATATTACAATGAGGTCAGACTGCTGATGATTCAGTCAATCCAATAATACAATGAAGTCAGCTTGTTGCTAATTCAAATGGCACAATTTTTAATAGCTGTGGTTATACTAATGGCACAATTTTTAATAGCTGAGGTTATACTAATGGCACAATTTTTAATAACAGGTCATACTAATGGCACAATTTTTAATAGCTGAGGTTATAATAATGGCACAATTTTTAATAGCTGAGGTTATACTAATGGCACAATTTTTAATAGCTGAGGTTATACTAATGGCACAATTTTTAATAGCTGAGGTTATACTAATGGCACAATTTTTAATAGCTGAGGTCATACTAATGGCACAATTTTTAATAACAGGTCATACTAATGGCACAATTTTTAATAGCTGAGGTTATACTAATGGCACAATTTTTAATAGCTGAGGTTATACTAATGGCACAATTTTTAATAGCTGAGGTTATACTAATGGCACAATTTTTAATAGCTGAGGTTATACTAATGGCACAATTTTTAATAACAGGTCATACTAATGGCACAATTTTTAATAGCTGAGGTTATAATAATGGCACAATTTTTAATAGCTGAGGTTATACTAATGGCACAATTTTTAATAGCTGAGGTCATACTAATGGCACAATTTTTAATAACAGGTCATACTAATGGCACAATTTTTAATAGCTGAGGTTATACTAATGGCACAATTTTTAATAGCTGAGGTCATACTAATGGCACAATTTTTAATAACAGGTCATACTAATGGCACAATTTTTAATAACTGAGGTCATACTAATGGCACAATTTTTAATAACAGGTTATACTATACCTTCTAAGCTGACAGTTTTCACTGCGTAAGGGTTGTAAAGCTAAATCTATCTCAGTCTGAAGGTTGAATGCTAACCCCAGCTGTGGTATGCTATTCACCGTCTGCTCCAATTCTGTAACCAAGCGATTGATTTCTGCATCCTCTGTAACAGATAAATCATATATTACTGCAGTGCCATTAGCTACCACCAAATTAATATATTTAAATAGTTTGGGTCTGTAATTCTGTGTTTAATACTATTAATATTTTACATAATAATTTCATTCATATGATATGATTAGCTAAAAACAGCATATTTTACAGGATAATTTCATTCATGTGATATGATTTGCTAAAAACAGCATATTTTACAGGATAATTTCATTCATGTGATATGGCAAATAACAGCATTTTACGGGATAGTTTCATTCATATGACATGATTTGCAATAGCAGCATATTTTATAGGATAATTTCATTCATATAATATGATTAGCTAATAACAGCATATTTTACAGGATAATTTCATTCATGTCATATGGCAAATAACAGCATTTTACAGGATAGTTTCATTCATATGACATGATTTGCAATAGCAGCATATTTTACAGGTTAATTTCATTCATGTGATATGATTAGCTAATAACAGCATATTTTACAGGATAATTTCACTCATGTGATATGATTAGCAAATAACAGCATTTTACAGGAAAAATTTGATTCATATTATATGATTTGCTATAACAGCATTTTTACAGGTTAATTTCATTCATGTGATATGATTTGCTATAACAGCATTTTTACAGGATAATTTCATTCATGTGATATGATTAGCAAATAACAGCATTTTACAGGAAAAATTTGATTCATATGATATGATTTGCTATAACAGCATTTTTACAGGATAATTTCATTCATGTGATATGATTAGCTAATAACTGCATATTTTACAGAATAATTTCATTTATGTGATATGATTAGCTAATAACTGCATATTTTACAGAATAATTTCATTCATGTGATATGATTAGCTAATAACTGCATATTTTACAGGTTAATTTCATTCATATGATATGATTTGCTATAACAGCATTTTTTTCAGGATAAGTTTTTTCATATGATATAATATATGATTTGCTAATACATGTAACAGCATGTTTTACAGGATAATTTCATTCATGTGATATGATTAGGTAATAACTGCATTTATATGATAATGTTTGACGAATAAACAAGACATACAGCAAATAGGTCTGACAGGATTTCCAACTGTAGTTGGTAGCCATTTTTATAGTGTTGTTCTTTGACTGGTTTCATGCATAATGATGGATCAGAACCGAAATATGAACTTTATAATGAAAAAAATAAAAATTAAAAAGCCAGTCTGTGACACAGCAAAAATAGTGGCTGACTTTGTATGACACAAGTTAGACCTATGTTCATTCAGGTTTCAAAAAAAGCTATATGAATTAAAAAATTGTGATTTTTCATATGCAAGGGCATGTAATTGTGGGATTCAAGCATATCTCTAGAAATTATTCCACTGACCAAACAAAATATTTTTAAATCCTATCCTATTATTTACTTTGTATAGATCCTCCTTTGATTCAACCCTCACCACCTCAGTTTTTTCTTCTCCAACTGGAGGTGTAATTTCACCACTACAATTTTAGTTCTAGAACAGACTCTGGGTAATACTCACTTGTAACTTTATTGCATTCCTTTAACTCCTTCAAAAGATGTCTGAATCGCTTCACACTCATATCTTCCCTGCTGAATGATGGATATTGTGTACCCGGGTAAGCAGAATTTATTTCCCTTTGATTTGCAGCTTGCATCATTTCACTGGCCTGTGCTAAAGGTGTCTGCCCTTGAACTCCAGATGGCAGCCCCTGGTTAGGCATCCTCAATAATCCATAGTTAGGTATGTAAATGACATGAGTACTTGATTGGTCAGTTCCTGATAACTGACTTTGATTTAAGGCTGGAATATAACCAATCACATTTTGTGGAATATTCTGTGCAGAAAAGTTTGTACCACCAATTAAAGCAGCTGGAATATTCACTCCAATCTGGGCTTGTCCACTTTGAATTGTACTTGTAGAAGATAGAGTAGATGTGTTTGTAACTGCACTATTTACTGACATACTTTTAGAATCTACTGTAAAAGTATTACTAGTCCCTTCTGAATTTTTGTCAGGTGTACTGGATGTTGACTTCTGTTTACTGCTTGATCCTGATGAATCCCTTTCTGGTGCCTCCCAAACCTGCTGCTGCTGTGATGACCTCTGCTCTTTTGGACTAGGCTTGGGATTCCTTGAGGGAGAAATTTTTGTCACTGGAGTAGCAGGTGCAGAAGAAGCTGAGCCCTGAGAAGATGACTTGTTTGTCTCTGTCACTGAGTGCAGCTCATACAGACCCCCATCAAGCCTATATAATGTGGCCCCATTGGGTCCTGGAATAGCCACTTTGTCAACTTGCCCTCTTTCTGGGACTGCTGGTTTTGGTAAGGGAGCATAGTCAGTCCCACTTGTATTTGTGGTGTTTCCAACACTCACAGGTTTATCAGATGATCCTGAATTCCCAGACCTACTGGAAACAAGTTCTACTGTTTCTCTTTCTTTGAGTGAAGTAGGTGGAGTCTGGTTGAATCCTAAAAATGCATTAACTGGAGATGTAGCTGCATCTCTGAGCATAAATGGCACAGGAACAAACCCCAGTGATTCTCTATTAAGGTAAGGTTGGAAAGCTCCAATATCACTTCCTCTTCTATCATAGAAAGACCCTTCAATCATAAACTGGGGAAGAGAACTAGTTTGTTGATCTTGGGAACCAGTCTGGACTAATTCACCAACTTGTGATTGAAAACCATTTAAATCTGGATAAAATCCAAGGCTACCAGTCATAGCTTGACTTTCAAGATTTTTGTCTGAAGACTGAAAATTCATTGTTCCATGATTATTTTGAGACCCAGAGTAATATGCTGTTCTAATGGAATTTACAAAGTTTGCTCCAAAATGATTTGGAAGTAGGTTATGTTTGATGGTATTTCTTGAAAAGGCTGAATTAACATCCCTTTCTGGAATATCCTGTAACATGGGATCATGTGATGCAGTCCCATCAAGGTCCAAGAAAAGCCTGTCTGGGTCAGGCGTAGATGAAGTCAAGCGCCTGTTGAAAGGGATGTTTGTACTGGGTTCAATATCAGTGAACTGTCTCAGAAACTGTCCTTCAGTATGAGGTCTATTTTCATACACTGCAAAACAAATAAAGACCTCATTGTCACAATGCTTTATCAAAATGTGTTTTTCTCTGTATTTTCATACACACAAAAAACAGAAACAAAATACAACAAAATGTTTGACTCATCATTGCAAGAGTCCCTTGAAGGAAATGATGGTCTACTGATCAAAATTTCCAGGATGTGAAGTTGAGACCCTTACTTTTCTTTATACGCTGAGTGTTGAAACCATTTCAGTTATTTTAGAGCAATAGCAAGATTTTCTTATTACCCAATGTGACGCCCAAAATGGATGTAAGATGGGCATCATTTTCATGGTAGACCAACTAAATATCATTTAAAGTCTTTTGGTGAAAACCCTATGTAAATATGACAACTAATTCAGCAGGAGTAGCTAAAACAATATTTTATATTGTCACAATGCTGGACATCAGATCAGTATTCTTTTCAAGTAGACTTAAAAAGACACTATAAGAAGCCTTCTGGTGATAACCTGATGTCAATAAGACATTCCATTTAGGATATTTAGCAATGATAAGAATTTCAGGATGGTTGAAACAATAGCTCTTATTGGATGTCTGGTTGACGCCATTTTCATTTAGGACCAACCTGAAAAAAAAGTCTTTCATTGAAACAAAATTGTTTATATGACTTTCTGTTTTGATGGAGTATCAATAAAAAGTTTTGTAAACTAGCAGACATGTTGGCCATATTGGATGTCAGACTGGGACCAATTTTATTTTAGAAATTAAACAGTGTTTGGGTTGCAATATCGGATGTCAGACTGGGACCAATTTTATTTTACAAATTAAACAGTGTTTGGGTTGCCATATTGGATGTCAGACTGGGACAATTTTTATTTAGGACCAACTAAACATAACATAGTGTTTTAGTGAAAAAAACTAATGTCAATATGACATAGGAGGCATGGCAAAAACAAACTTTGAAGATGGCCAATGAGGATGTCAGATCAGCACCAATTTTATTTGGACTGGCTAGACATAAAAAGTCTTCTGATGAAAACCCCATGTCAATATTACTTTATATTCAGGAGGAATAGTAAAAACAAAATGTCAAAGATAGCTGCCATGGTGGCCATACTGGACATCTGCTCAGAACCATGTTCATTTACCTAGCAGACATGATAAGAAATCTATTAGTGAAAACATTACATTCATATAGCTAGTTATGTTTCATGAATGAGGAGGCAAGTGTCAATAACTCTAAGCTAAGTGCCAATAAATTAGCATAATCATTGGAGTGTGAAAAGTGGGTTACTGTGACCTCCTTTGGTAGTGATGAGTAACATCCTCAAAGATGAACACATCCATATATACAAAAGTGTCAGAAAAATTAAACTAAATGTAAACACTTCTTACGATGCCTAGAATAATGATGACAATGCCATCAAGACAAAAATGTATACCATCACATCTTGTGCAATCTAGTTCTGGTGATTAAAACACCTCTTGTAATTAGTACAGATTTTGTGTAATCTAGTTCTAATGATTAAGACAGATCTTGTGTAATCTAGTTATAATGATTAAGCCAGATCTTCTGTAATCTAGTTCTGGTGATTAAGACACCTCTTGTGATTAGGACAGATCTTGCATAATCTAGTTCTAATGATTAAGACAGATCTTGTGTAATCTAGTTCTGGTGGTTAAGACATACTGTGTAATCTAGTTCTGGTGATTAAGACATACTGTGTAATCTAGTTCTGGTGGAAAATCAATCAGAAGCATGATTATATATATCATTTTATGCAAATTGGAATTTGTCATGAAATTTTTTTCTTCAGTTTCTTGACACTGCTGAATGAACCCAGTAAAACTGATTTTTTTGTATGTTTTTAATTATCTCTGTGCTTGTTTCAAGTTGTCCAACAGACTAATTATCCGCCATGTATAGCCTATCGTGTGCTGAAAAATGTTGTTAAACCCTAAAAAACAAAAAACAGACTAATTACAAGCAAAATTCAACTAATTTCCCAACACTTTTAATAGCTGTGAGCAACTAAACTTGCATAAATGATGAATATAGAAGAAACTAATGAGGTATATAATATTCAATTACAAGAGAGTGAAAACAAGTGATAAAAATAGATGTAGTATATTTCTATGATGAGAAAATTCCTTGGATCACTTGAGACTGGAGAAAGAACTCCAAACTGACATGAATAATGTTGCTTTTTGGATTTAATGCTCTTTTTCAGCACATGATAGGCTTTACATGCTGGCCATTATAACTGTTGCAGGAAGAACCCAGGAAAACCGAAGTAAGAACCAGTGACACAGGGGTAGCTACTGTCAAGCTTTCTCACATACCCACTATGGACAAGCCTAAGATTTAAACCAAGCAAAGAGTGTAGCAATGGCAGTGATTGGTAATGGCAAGCACTTAAGAGCATTTGGCCACCTTGGGCCCCCAGACCAAAAAATAAGTATGCCAACAAGTAATCAGCAACTATAAAGAGATCTGCAGCAATTCTTCAATGCGAAGACCACTCTCTTCTGACTTCCATCATGCTAAACAGAAAATATCTAAGCACTTTTAATGCCAATCCAAAGCAGAAGATGTTGTTTACATCTATTTTCCTTTGGAAAATCTGAATTTGTGAAAGGACTCCTTATATACAATGATTGGCTAATGTATTTAA
The DNA here is from genome assembly GCA_030141615.1 of Unio pictorum. Taxonomy (NCBI): domain Eukaryota; kingdom Metazoa; phylum Mollusca; class Bivalvia; order Unionida; family Unionidae; genus Unio; species Unio pictorum. The sequence goes on from JARLTB010000293.1 coordinate 4,085,683, forward strand.
AGAAGAAATGCCAATAAAACTGGTATATTTATTAGTGTAAAGGTCTTACTCTGCAGAGCTGATGTCACCCCAGTGTCCCTGTCCATAGTGCCAGGTTGAAATATCCTGTCAGGTTCCAATATTTGTATAGTGTTGCCTCTGTTTCTCTCATTTTCTGACATTACTGTAATAGAAAATATATGTAAGAAAGAATTACTGAATCTTAGATATTGCCTGCTCCAATTCTAAACATGCTGCAAAGTTAATCGAGTGTGAAAAGTAGTGTCTAACAGTATTTCCTGTGATGAGTACACACAACAATGAATTTACACATCGAGTTTCAACACTGTACATGCAATGTTGTTAGAAAATCACAGTGACATGCAAATGACTTAGCAGTGACACCTACTGCAACAACAATATCTTCAGAAAGAGGTACACATATCTTTTCTATTCTTCAATAGCTTACCTAACACTCAAAACTTGTTAAGTATACCTTGATACATTTTTCAGGTACAAGACTTTTAAGACATGAAAGAATATTGTTACATTTGTTTTACAAGACTTTTAAAATCTAAAAAAAATACTGATATTTTTCATGCACAAGAGTTTTAAGGACTGGAAGAATATTTATATATTTCTCAGGCACCAGACTCTTAAAGTCTAGAAGAATACTGATATTTTTCACGCATGATACTTTCAAGAGACTTCTATGACCTGGTAGAATATTGAGATTTTCTGGCACCAGACCTTAAGGCCTGGACGAATACTGTGATACATAAGATCTTTTTTGAAGAGGTTTATTCAAACAAATTTCAATCTCGAGTCAAGCACAGAGATCATCTGGTATCAAAATTCAATAAAAAATAAAGAACTCCTTACCATCAGTCAGGCCTGCAATGGCAAGCAATTTTACGTCAAGTTTTCCATTTTTTGATCACTGTTTCAGTCACATTGTGACAAATGAGAGTGTAAAGCTCAAATACCACATCACTGTATATATACTGAAAACACAGGAGCTTTATTTTGAACAAGCCCAGTTTGCTGTCAATGAATGTTTTAGCACCTAATCTCTCATTATTGAGATCTTTATGTTGTCATGGTGATCACACTGAACAGCCAAGTGCAATCTTATATACAACAGTAGAATTAAGCTCTCTAGTCACAAAGATCCTTTTTTGTTGACTCAGATATCTGCATTTATTCTAAGTGTCATTCACCTAAATTAATCGATTTAATACAATGTATTAAGTCTGTTTTCTCTAAGAATGAAAATGAATGAAGGTATAGACATTTTATAGAGATAAATACACTCAACATTTTATCATGATTTTTGTTAAATCATAAGTATATTTGTAAAAAAACACAAAATTTTGATTCCCATGAATTAAAATAATGCCCTCATTTATGTCACTGCTGTGATGCCTGTGTCCTTCTAGCTGATAAATTAAAAATAAAACAAGAACACAGTTTCAAACTATCTACAAAGACAGTACAATAATATAATCAATTAAATATATTTTCAATAAAAATATATTTACATATCCTTTGATAAAATGGACAAAGTTAAACCTTTTCTTTTAGCACGAAGTTGGCTCAGAATTTTTTCACAGGTTTCCATCTCTGTAAATGCTGATTTGACTTGATCCTTCGAGTTGGAAGAATACAAGGAGTAACCAGGGTCCACTCGCTGTGCAGGCCTTGATCTAGGACTTTTTGTTGTTTTAATTCTGAAGATGAAAATTGTTCATGTAATCACAACATCTAAGGATCATTAATTTTGTAGAAAAGCAGTGTATCTCTAATATATGCTTGTTACCATTTCCTAATCAGCGATAATGAATCCTCAGTGGACCATGTAGTTGTGTACAAGCATACATGTAATCAAAGTACTTGGAATACAAATGGCTTTTTGAGCTGACATGGTACAGATTTACGACAGATAGATATAAGAACAAAACTCCAGTAATATTGCTATAGTAACATCATACTGGACTCCAGTAACATCGTAGACCCTTTTATTATCATAAACACAATGCTCTAAATAATGTTTATATAAATAATATTTATATTATTTTCCAACAATTTCTTATTTTTATGTGTCACTAGAATATTTATATTAAAGTCTGAAACATTATTAAAGAAACTGTTGTGGTTACTGTTTTTATAAAAAAAACACAGTTTCAACTATTATTTAAAGTATTATCATGAGTGAAATAATATCCAAGGGTGAAAACTACTTCAGGTCTCATCATGTACCAAGCCTGAGTTGCCTCCCTTGACATACTCTCTCTCTCTCTCTCTCTCTCTCTCTCTCTCTCTCTCTCTCTATATATATATATATATATATATATATATATATATATATATATGCTAATTGTGGCAAGAGCAATTTGTTACTTAAAAAAACTAAATTTCCTAATGAGAATGGGCACTAGACCATAAAACTGGAAGGACTGGAACCAAGTCAAGCCATGAACACATACTGCATAATGAACTGTAAGCTGCATGCATTTTCAGTAAGTCTGTTTCTTTATCTCAGATTATGTTATGACTTTTTTATCCATAATCTAAGTTCTTGTCAAAAGCAGAATCTTTGCTAAAAACATTATAACTTAGAAATATCTTACTGAGGTGTAAAATATAACTGCTTATTTTGAATGCATTTCAATATAAAAGGGTCAAACAGTGAAGAAGGCCATCAGGAATGAATCTATCCACAATGGCTGAGTAATCAGATTAAGGTTAACGTGTAGTCAACAAGATGTTAACTGATTAACTTACTGATGTATTGAGGTGCTATAAGTTTAGGGAAAAAAAAGCATCAAAAGTGGTCCATGATATCTTTGATTACAAGTCAGTCATCCGTTGGCAGAGGTGAGGTAAAATGGAAAGACCAAACAAAAAATTATTTCAGCAGAAATTCTTAAGTAATGCAACACTTGTTAAACATATTAAGCAACATATCTGAACAACAATCAAAAGTATAAAGAGAAACTGTATGGAGCAAGACATCCTTCAGATGCCAATGAATATTTACAATCCAATGAGTAAGGTGGTACCTGACAATTGGATATGGGTTGCTATCTTGACATAGAGCCAAGACATTGCTTTACATGTAATATTTTGAGATCTGATTTAACACAGAAGTCAATTTAATGCAAATTTATTTATTTTTATATTTAAAGTACAACAATTGTAATATATGTGACAAATAATGGTAAAAAGAAGAAGCACACTTTTGGAAAAAATAGAATTCAGGTCAGGATTTGTAGAATTTGAGTCAGAGTTTGTGGAATTCTGGTCAGGGCTTGTGGAATTTGAGTCTAGTTTTGTGGATTTCAGGTCATGGCTTGTGGGATTTGAATCAGGATTTGTGGATTTCAGGTCAGGGCTTGTGGAATTTAAGTCAGGGCTTGTGAAATTTGAGCCAGTTCTTGTGGAATTTGAGTCAGGGATGGTGATTTTGTAAAGTAACCAGCAATAGGTCTTTTTCTGAAACAAATTCTTGCTTTTAACACAAAGGATGTCAATTACTGTACTTTATCAATTATTATGGTCTAAACCAAATTGGTGTAACATTTTATCCTATGCTTTGGATTCCTAAACATATTAATTCTAGCACTGTCTAAAAAAATATGGGACACAAAACCAATGTCTAAAATTAAGGGTCATGCAATAAAATGTTCTAACAGCCATGTGTCTCTGTAATCAAGACCATAATTTACAACCATTTTTGACACAATTTGTGAAAATTGCTTGTGTAGGTATTAACTTAATAAATATATGGATAGAAAGTAAGTTTGACCAACTTAATGGTAAGTGACAAGATCTGAAAACTAAGCAATGGAAGAACTTTGGTACATATGACCATCAATTTTAATAGCAAGATTTTCAAGATAGTTACCATGGTAGCTCTACTTAATGTCAGATCGGCAACATTTGTATCATTTAATTCTGAACAAAATATATATCATAAGTAGTCCTCATGTGAAAACCCCATGTTGATATGATTCTCCATGTATGATTAGTAATAAGATTTTCTAATACTGTAAATTAGACTGTAACTATTTTTATTCAGGAACAACTAGATATCATAATTTGTCTTCTCGTGAAAAAACATTGTTGATATAACTTTCTATTTAGGAGGCATTGCAATAATAAAATTTTCAAAATGGACACCAAGGTTGCCATGTAAGATGTTAGACTGAGACAGATTTTTAGTAAGAACCAAGCAATGTCAATATGACTTAACATCTAAGAGGATAGCAATTAGTGTTTCAAGATGCTACTAGAATGGTCAAATTGTATATCAGATAAGCACAATTTTATTTAAAATTAGCCAAACACATAAAATGTCTTCTGTGATAACTCCATGCTAATATGACTCTCCTTTCAGGGGTAGCAATAGCAATATTTTTAAGATGGCTGATGTGGTAGCTATATTTGATTGCAGATCAGCACAATTTTCTTCTAGGAACAAATAAACATCATAGGAAGTCTTCCAATGAAAACCTCAGGTGGAATAGCAATAAGGAGATTTTCAATATGCACACTGAGGTGGTCATACTGGATGTCCTGCACCATTCATTAGGCACCAACCAGACATCAAAACATTTCTGGAAAACCCAAGGTCAATATGACTTTCCACTCAGGAGAGAAAATTATAATAAAATCTTCTAGCTGACTGCTTTGGTCTCTGATCCACATCATTTTCATTTAGGGCCAACTTCATATCCTAAGAAGTGTTTTAATTAAAATGCAGTGATGATACGACCATCTATCCTGGAGGGGTATTACAATGAAGATTTTATTGATATCACCCACACTTTATGTAAGACTGGCACCATTTTTTTTTAACACCAAGCAGACATCAAAGAAATCTATACAGGTTATCTGAGGGGCATTATTTTCATTTAGGACAAATGAGACCTTGTAATGAATGTGTGTGTGTCATGACAATTCTCAAAAAAATGTTTAGGAGTAGTGATTAAAAACAACTTGTGTTAATGGATGGATAAAGAAAACAGGCCACTCCATTACCTCTTCTGGTACAAAATAATTGTTTTATGGAGCAAAATAAGTTCAAGCACTTTTTAAAGACTTTAACTTAAAATGCTAAGTATCAAGAATTGTTACGAATTAAATTTAAAGAGCCGAATTCCAGCACTTTCAAAGTTCCCATGGAAGCATACAAACACCTATTCTTGCATGCAAATTTAAACCATCACATAGGATATCCACATCAACAACATCCCACATTCAATAACAATCTATACAATTTTCTATTTCTCTTAATCGAGTACTTACTTTTTCCCTGGTGGACCTTTGATTCCTGATTTAACACTCACAGTCTTGGCCTTTGTTGATAATGGAAAAAACAAAAATTGTGATTAGGATTCTTTAAATATAGCTTTAACAATATTTCAGTCATATTGCTACATATTGCTACAATGTCTGCAGTAAGGGTAGTTTATAGTGATGGGGCATCATGCTGCAGATATGAAGCATGATGTTCCACCCAGTCAAATTATCCTGACACCAGACTGACCAGTCCATACACTAACCTCTTAATGCTGAGCACCAAAAAGAGAGGCAGTTGTTACTACCATTTTTGTAAGTTTCTGTCAAAATGTCTAAGGTACATAATCATAAATAGTCATACATAATCAATTTCACAGCTTCTGTCAAAATGTCTAAGGTACATAATCATAAATAATCATATAAAATCAATTCACAGCTTCTGCCAAAATGTCTAAGGTACATAATCATAAATAATCATATAAAATCAATTCACAGCTTCTGCCATAATGTCTAAGGTACATAATCATAAATAGTCATAAATAATCAATTCACAGCTTCTGCCAAAATGTCTAAGGTACATAATCATAAATAATCATATAAAATCAATTCACAGCTTCTGCCAAAATGTCTAAGGTACATAATCATAAATAGTCATATAAAATCAATTCACAGCTTCTGTTTCATAAGGTACATAATCATAAATAATCATATATAATCTACATAATCATAAATAATCATATATAATCAAGTCAGAGCTTCATTCAAAATGTCTAAGGTACATAATCATATATATAATCAGCTTCTGTTTCATAAGGTCCAAATCAATATACTTGATAAAAATGACTGTAACTATTAGTGTATACTGTCATTATAGTCTGGTTGAGGACCATGTCCTGGAGGTATACACAAGTTAGATATGTCTCCTAAATATATACATGAGCAATACAAAGCCACCTCATCTCTGACACTTTCATAAATTTAAGCTTCACTAAATACCCCAGTTTACCAGTATTGTCACACTAGAAGCTGTATTCATGCATTATGCCAACAAGGAGACACCTGCAGATAGTTCTGTAAGCATGTACTTCAATTATTTTGCCAACTTACATTTAAATCTCTCATTCCACCAAATGCTTACCACTGCAATCTATTTACAAATCCCATAATGCTGACTGGTAGAAATTTAATTGGTTTTATGGCCTAAAATGTTCCAATGTTGATTTTGTCAGTCTACATAAATGATATAGTACTGAAAGTTGGGCAATATTCTGTAATGTCAACCTTAAAAACCATAATAATATGGAAAGGTCTATATTAATGATACAGTATTGAAAGTTGGGCAAAATACTGTAATGTCAACCTTAAAAACTATAATAAAAAGGTCTATATGGATGATATAAGAGCACTGATAGGAAATGTTCATCATTCCACAACAAAATTCTTATTTGATACCAAAAAAATGAACTGAGGTTGCTATTTATTTAAAAGAGTATCTTCTATGGGTACAAACAATACAGCACTCTCTCAGTAGAATAATGTCCATGGGATTAATAATGTATATTGCCTTAACATAAGACCACCTTATACCTTATAAATAAGTGCCTAATATAGTACACCACTATAGTAAGTACTTCTTTATTATAAGGATGTCCATATTAAGTACTTCTTTAATATAAGGATGTCCATTACAGCAAGTACTTCTTTATTATAAGGATGTCCATTATAGTAAGTACTTCTTTATTATAAGGATGTGCATATTAAGTACTTCTTTTTTATAAGGATGTCCATTATAGCAAGTACTTCTTTATCATAAGGATGTCCATTATAGTAAGTACTTCTTTATTATAAGGATGTCCATTAAAGCAAGTACTTCTTTCTTATATGAATGTCCATTATAGCAAGTACTTCTTTATTATAAGAATGTCCATTATAGCAAGTACTTCTTTATTATAAGGATGTCCATTAAAGCAAGTACTTCTTTCTTATATGAATGTCCATTATAGCAAGTACTTCTTTATTATAAGGATGTCCATTATAGCAAGTACTTCTTTATTATAAGGATGTCCATTATAGTAAGTACTTCTTGATTATAAGGATGTCCATTATAGTAAGTACTTCTTTATTATAAGGATGTCCATTATAGCAAGAATTTCTTTATTATAAGGATGTCCATTATAGTAAGTACTTCTTTCTATAAGGATGTCCATTATAGTAAGTGCTTCTTTATTAAAAGGATGTCCATTATAGCAAGAACTTCTTTATAATATGAATGTCCATTATAGCAAGTACTTCTTTCTTATATGAATGTCCATTATAGCAAGTACTTCTTTATTATAAGGATGTCCATTTCTCCCATTACCTTTTTTGAGTCATATTAATCTGAGTTAAATTTTATGGATTATGGCGAAATTTCAAGACATTTTACAATATACAATTGGAATAATAAATGGACAAGTTGAAAAACCATAAACAGCACTGGTAAAATCCACTGCCTGGACAAATTGTAAGTATGCTTCACCATGATTAAACCCAACCAAATATGAATACTATCCAGATTGTAATAAAATGTTTTAATCTCAAGAGACTGCTATAATTATAAAGCATATGTTCATTCCAAATATCAGAGAAATTTTTCTCAGTATCATACTTTTAATAATAAGAAAGAAAACCAAGAGTCTCTTGAAGGGGTGGACACTACTGAATTAAAAGTATTTCCAGGAATTCCAGATATGGCTATTTATACTTTTTCATACTGCTGAGTGTCAAACAAAACCATCTCTGAGATCTTTTCTAGAACATCAGGATTTTCAAATCAGCAACAGTGATGACCATACTGGATGCAAGATTGGCACCATTTTCATTTTTAACCAAGAAGATATTAAAAGTCTTTTGGTGAAAACTCATCTGGAGTAAGAACAAAAAGATTTTAAGATTTTCAAAATGAACACAGTGGCAGCCATATTGGGGGCTAATTTGATATGAATTTTAATCTAGAACCAACTAGACATCATGAAGAGTATGCTGGTGGAGAGAGAGACAGAGACTGAGAGAGGCAGAGACAGAGACAGACAGACAGAGACAGATTGAAAATTAGCATCCTTGCAATAATTTGCAAATGGTATGAATTTTATGATTCATATTAATGTTCTGTTCCACTGTTGTCCTTGTTTCCAATGTTGTAAGGCTTCATCATATTATAATAAAGCAGTGCTCAAAGAAAAAGAAAAATTAGACACGGGCCCAACATTAGTAACTTAAACTCACAAACCCTGACTGAAATTCCTCAAGCCTGGACTGAAATTCCACATGCCCAATAACTCCCTGTTTTTACTATTGTTACACAACATTGCAATAGCTACAATTCAAAAATAAATTCAATGGGTTTTGAAGGTAATGCAAGTCATTTGTGTTCGTCACAAGAATCCTTGTCAGAACTGAGTTGACATATGTTGATGTGTTGTGTGCAGCATGTGCCAAAACTGAATAGGCCACCCCTTATCTATTTTACTTGCATGCTTCACAGAATAAAACAAACAAACAAACAAACAAACAAGTATTCTGAAATTTATATTTGTTGGACTTGTTGATAGGTAATTGCATCCTAAATCCCTTAATCAGATATTTTTAGCACTGACTAATGGTACTCATACATTCAAAAAATTCCTATTTATATTCCTATTTAATTGGATACCTTTGCCTTTGTAGACTGTGGTGTTTTCTTCTGTTTTGAAAACATCTTCCTCTATTTATTTTCAGTCACATGAGTAGAAGTTTCTGTAACACAAAAAGAAAATTCCTAAATTCTTACAATTTCATAAAACAAAAATGACAAAATTTAATACTAGTAAAAATGATATATAAACTGAAAGATTCAGGGTTCAAAATTGTTACTATTCTGCTACTCGATGGTTTATGACCTAAGGACTTCTAAAACCAAGCTGTCACTATTCATTGGAGCAGTGAAAGTTACAGACAGTCACTATCATATTGTGATTTTGTGGTGGATGCATCAAATAAAACATGAATCTGTATTCCATTTCTTGGTTAATTGATTTGTCCATCTACCAAAATCCTGCACTTGATGAGGTACCAGTACAATAAATGCATGCAACACAAATCAGAAAGTCTTAAGCCACTAAACCAGTAAAATAGTATGATTATTGTCAATCATGGTAAAGTCATGCTCTCGTGATTGATTACAAATAACTCTAGGATATTAAGTCACCATAAATGCCCCAATGGTTACTGTGAAAAGTCATTAATGAGGAGCAATTCCCAATAGTTAGTGTGAAAAGTCTGTAATGTGGAGCAATTCCCAATAGTTAGTGCAAAAAGTCTGTAATGTGGAGCAATTCCCAACTACTTAACTATTTCTTTAATTCAGTTTTGCTATATGTTTAAAGCAGAATTTACTATATTGCCAAATATGAATTAAAGAAATAGTTAAGTATTGTATAACACATGCTTAAATTGAGTACATGTCAATGGCTGTTGAAAAATTCTAATAATCGCTGTGGAAAGTCTTGCTACGGGGAACACTGTGGGGTTCATGCGTATTTGCTACGAAAAAGTCCTAACGCTGGTACAAATCCGTGTATCAGTTGTGGGGTTGGTGTTCGTGGAAAAATTCATCTCTGTGACCCATGTGGAAAAAATGCATATCGATCCATGTTGACTTATTATAGAAACAGAAATAATAAACATCATATCGCTGTTGTAAATCCTCCTTCGTTAGAAGAATTTGTTGCAGAGTATAAGCCAAGGATCAACTGGATTAAAAACCATCTCGATGATAGAAGCGTTATTTTAACAAATTGAGACTAAAAATGGTACCCTTTAAGGATTTTTTATAGAACCGTTATTTTATCAAACTGACACTAAAAATAAAAATAGAGTGGTCCAGCGATAGAAGTGTTATTTTGTCAATCTGACACTAAAAATGGTACCCCTTTAAGGATTTTTTAACAAACCGTTATTTTGTCAATCTGACACTAAAAATTGGTCCAGGGTTGTAGAAGCGTTATTTTGTCAATCTGACACTTAAATTATTTTTCCAATCTGTGTGATAGAGCCCTTAATTCATTGATTTGAAGCCTTTTTAGGTACCCTTCTAGGATTTTCTGTAGAAGTGTTAATTCGCTGATCTGACACTAAAAATAAAAAATAGAGCGGTCCAGCGATAGAAGCGTTTTTTTGTTAAATAGAGGGTTCCTTGACAGTTTATTTTTTTTTAGTCTCAGTTTGTCAAATGGAGGGTTCCTTAGCGTTTTATAATTTTTATTATTCTGCGATAGAAGCGTTATTAAGGTGTTTTGAGGCTTTTTTGGTACCCCCCTTTTTTGGTTAAAATGAATTGATCAGAAAGGCAAAAGGACAGTTTCGAAAAATCAATTCCCATAGGAAATACATTAAAGTGGTCCAGAACCGGGGTTCCTACATACTACTACTAGTTTTGTTTTATATGTACATGTTTAAAATATGTACTATGTTCTTTTAAAAGTTGTACTGTTTTGTTTTATCATTTTGTACTGTGTTCTTTAATAATTTGTACTGTAGTGTTTTATCATTCTGTACTGTGTTCTTTTACAATTTGTACTGTATTGTTTAATAACCTGTAGTGTTCTCACTTGTACTGTGTTGTTTAATAATCAAAAATGTTTTTTAAGATCTGTACTGTTATTTATAATTTGTAATGCTGTTTTATAATCTATTCTGTATTGTTTAATAATTTGTGTTGTTTTTGTATAACTTTCCTCTTGTTTTATTACATGTACCGTGTTAATTTATAATTTTGCACAACTGTTTTATCAACTGTACTGTGTTTGATAACTGGTACTATGTTCATGTTAACTAATACTGTGTATGATAACTTGTACTGTGTTCAAGATAACTTGCACTATGTTCAAGATAACTTGTACTATGTTATAATTTGTACTATGTTCATGATAATTTGTACTGTGTTCATGATAAATTGTACTGTGTTCATGATAACTGGTACTATGTTCATGTTAACTAATACTGTTCATGATAACTTGTACTGTGTTCATAATAACTTGTACTATGTTCATATAACTTGTACTGTGTTCATATAACTCGTTCTATGTTCATGATCATTAGTAATTTCCAATACTCAGAGCATAATGATCTTAAGATTTCAATATTTTCAGCAATATATCACTGTTCATCAGTCATTAATGTTGATCACATGACACTATGGTCAAGTGATATTAAGAGATTGGTGAATATCATATGCGTGGTAATTCAGTTTTTATTTGAACTGTGTGGCTTTTTTAAATAAGTCATACTGTGTTGTTTTATAGTCTCTAATTAACAGTAGGCCCTAACCTCACTCAATAGAAACCTGCAAACCAAGATATGACGAGTCCATTTACAACAAATTTTAAAAGAAAGCTGACAGTATGATAGTCATGAGATATATGTATACAAGTATACAAAATAATTTATAATTTTGTCATAATTTTTTAATCAAGAAAAGGAAAACTAAAGCCAACAAAGCATTATTAGAATAAAAACCTTCATGCTCAGTAAACTGGCATCACATACATTTTTTAAATGGTCAGCTTGAAAGCTAAATGTCCAACTAAAATCAAGTATAAGCTATAATCTATCCGTCTTGCAGAATATTACGGCATCATGTAGTATGTATACTAAATTACTAGGATCGTTGAGTCTGTATAATTACCTTTGTAGTGTTTTATTTACATGCGTATTTGAGGAATAGGCTTGAGCCTTATATACAGAAGTATTAAATGCAAGGCTGAATTACCAATATGTTGATTGTTAACTGTGGTAAGAATCAATTTTTTTAAATTTGCTATTAGGTTACTTCCTAGTAAACCAGTGCATTTATTATGTTAGAGTTTACACATGCTTGAATTCTGAATTTGGAATATGTAGAATAGTTACTATGGACATATGCATATACCAGAGCTTGGATATTTGAATCTTTGTGTACTTTGTACGAGTTGTAAGGTTAAAAAATGCATCTAATTGTTTTGATATTGTTTAGTATAACGGGATTAGTAATACATACTGATGTGATGTATAAGAAGTTTGTTTGATTAGGATTTTTAACATAGTTTTAACCATTTTTCAGTCATATCACTACAATGTCTGCAGTGAGGCAGTTTATAGTGATGTCTAGCAATGGGGCATCATGCCGCAGACATAACATGATGTCCCACCCAGTCACATTATCCTGACACCAGGTTGACCAGTCCTAACACTAACCTCTTAATGCTGAATGCCAAGTGAGGCAGCTGTTAGTATCATTTTTAGTAAGTCTTTGGTAGGAGTCAACTGGGGATCGAACCACTGACCTCCTGCTTTTGTGGCGGATGCTCTAACCACTAGGCCACCAGAGCAGTGTGTATAAGAAGTAATTAATAACCATGCTGTATTATGTTTATTTTACCATACACAAAAGAACATATAGGTATCTGGATATCAAAAAATGCATAACCAAAGAAACTGAATAGACGTTATCTGATGATATGCTGTGTGTAGTCATGCAGGTCATGAAAGCACTCATCAAGAATTATATCAGTAATTGGTTTACAATTTAATTTAATATACCTTTAAGTGGCACTTATTTACTTTATTTGGATTCTCTTTGGAATGTCATTTTTTTTACATCCACAGAGAAATACATACAACAAAACCAATGTTAAAGTATGTGGACATTTTTTGAGCAAGATCAAACTAAATGTGTGATCTGGCACAATCTGGATTCAATGTCTTGCACTGTGATGTCACAATAAAATGTATGCATGTTAATAAACAAATTCATACTGCCCTATAAAAGGCTATATTGTCACGATTATATCTGATGTGCTCTCTTCTTGACCAAGTGTAGTACCTTGCCACCATTATATGACAGTTTCTTTATGACAGTTAAGGTACACTATATTCAATAATCAGGAATGAAATTGACTTTGGTTAAACAAACTTATTATATTGCAAAACAACAATTTAAAGTTTAAGATGAGTAAGTGCATAACCATTATGACTTTAACTAGAGCAATACTAATTCCTTTACATTACTAAGCTGTAAATGATCGCATTAACAAATGTTGAATTAAACTTTGAGAAAATGTGTGCATCAACATCGACAATGCTATGCCTGCTATAAAAGCTGTTAGGACTTCTGCTTGTCTGTAAACGCGATGATCCTCTGTCAGTACTGTATGATTGTATCATGTAATGATGTATGGCAAGTATGAACATGCCGCATAAACTATTAGCATTATTATTTCCTGCATAACATAGAAATTGCGACGTTTTTAACAAAGCAATAATATAAAGGACATTGTTAACTCTTGATTTGTCTGAAGACATGATGCATATATATTAAACTGTTATTTACATGTCATCTTTCAAACGTTTGAAAGCTCTGACAAAATATTGACCGGTCAACTCACTGGTAAACAAACTAGTTGTACTTCCGGTTAGTGAAAAAATAATACTGCAGCTAAAGTAATGACTTCAAAAATGGAACGGATTGCCATTAATTGACAAAATCAATGTGTTCAATTACATTGTAAGTTTCCAGTGCATCAAATAAAATCAACAGCAAAATGGATTGAATGAGAAATAGAATTTTACGCAAGAATAATCTTGTCTATATTTAATAGAAGCAAAATCAGCCTTTCTGTAAAGCTAGACAAGAAAAAAAAAGACCTCTCCCACCAAACAAAACCCACACACAAATAAAACATCTCAACAACACCCCCACACACACACACACACAAACGATTCTCCGATTGATAATTTTGTCTCTTCTGTATTTATATTCTAAAATCCGAGCTGCTTTTACGTCCGGAAAAATGAATTGCAATCCTTGAATTAGAAAAGAAAACTAAGAATGTCGAAAGTTTTTAAGATAAGAAAATACGTTTTGATATCTTGTAACATTTCTTTGACTGATGACAAATATTAGTCAGTTTTTTAATAATTTTAATGGGTGGATATTAATAATAATAATAATAATAATAATAATAATAATAATAATAATAATAATAGCAGCAACAACAATATATTTAGGTACAATCAATAAACAAGTATTAATTCAATAAATACATCTAACAATTAACTAACATTGACACATTACGTTATACAAGCATCACAAACAGTTGTGATACATACATACATATATACATACATACATACATACATACATACATACATACATACATACATACATACATACATACATACATACATACATACATACATACATACATACATACATACATACATACATACATACATACATACCGACCAAAGAAACCCATATAAATTTGCAACATTTATTTCCCATGGGGATCACGATTTTGAGCAGGACATATTTTCAAATTAAAATATTACATTTGCCTAAACTAAGAAATCACAAACGTCATAAATTTTCAGAATTTAAAAATATCGCTAAAACAAATAATTATAGCAATAAATACTTTAAACTCTATCATTTGTTTAATTTTGAATGTACAATTTAACAACCTGTTTGAACCGATATATATTTTATATGTTTTTGACACAAATGATAACTTATAGTCAGTTAGGGCGTTTTAAAAGTAAGTCGTCAAAACTACGATAGTAACACGTTAAAAATGGTATTAACATGATTTCATCTTATGTGCTCTGCTCGATTTTCCACTTTCTGCCTTCTCACATTTTCAAGTTCATCGTTTCTAGTACCTGATCTGGGATGAAAGTTACTTATAAATTCTGAGGTATTTGGATGTTGATTTTACGCTTTTGGCCAATTCCGGCATATTACGAAAAACAAGAATTAACGAAATTACACTAAATTAAAGCACATAGCTCTTTAGTTTTCATTTTTTTAGTGACAAACATCGACCTTATGTAAGGTGAAACTTTAACTGAGCGTTTGCATGTATAATCATATTACCGAATACGCATTTAATTAGTTAAGCACACATAATCCAAAGTACAGATGGAATTCATAAGTACAGTAGGAACTCATAGGCGCAAATAGTTTCATAAGTACAGATGGAATCCACAAGCGCCGATGGAATGAATACGTTAACCACAAATATAATTTATCTTATTTTAATTATTTTTTTTAAAGCAAAAAAAAAAAACAAACAAACAAACTAATGTCAGCTCTAACAGTCATACACTTACCCAGATAGTATGCAAGCTTGTGGTAGGTCATCAGTCAATTTACCTAAATGCAGGCCGGCCTTAGGTCGATTGGACCGATTTGGCCCAATCGGGACCCGCGCTCACATGGAACCCGCGCATTACAAATTTAAAAAATAAAATATACCAATAGAGAAGCATGAATTTTAAAGCGATTGAAAAAAATTTAAAGTTCAATATCATATAAGAAGTATATTTCCAAATGCCGTGCTCACAAGGGGTCCCGCCAAGCATGATCCAAATCGGGCCCCGTATTTCCTAAGGCTGTTTACTGCCTAGATGGTATGCACGCCTGAGGTTGGTCTTCAGTGGATTGAAGTTAACGGGTACATGCATGCAGATGGTTTCAATAAATGTACATGTGCCTAAATGGTATGCATGCAGTAGCTCCTCAGTAAATTTACTTTAATTAAATATGGGCCTGAGACTGGTCTTCAGCAGATTTTAATTAAATGGATACATGCCTGCATAAAGTCCTGGGTAAATTTATCTTAATGTAGCAGTTGTACCTCGTTAAATTTATTTAAATGATATGCAGACCTGTGGTTGGTTCTCAGTCAGTCCATTCCGACATTTTCCATTTACAACAACTTGGGCAACATACAAACGAATCTCAGTTCCAGTGGTAATTTTCTTCCGAGTCAACAAATTTATTTTAATTTCCATTCTCTATGTAACAGTAAGAGCACAATGTGTATACTGCTTTCAATCGTTATACTCTTTATATAATACATAGATGATACAAAATTCAGCTATTACATTATATCATTTTATATATGTATAAGAAAGACAGTCCAACCAAGAAAGTACTCTTCCACTTAAAAAATAAATACATATCCGAAACACCTGTATGCCAAACACCAAATCTAATTAAGAGGCGCTCTTGTTGTGTGCTCTATTAATCATATTGCCGATATTGATGTCATTCTGAGTGGGTTGACGTATATAATTGCCGCATTCTTGTGCTCCTTGCGATATCAGAATGGTTAGGCTTATTTATCTCCATTGCCATTCTTTTGCAACTCCCAATTTTATATTCGCTATTTTAATAAAATAGTTGACCCAGCTTAAAACTTTATCTCGAAAAAAGAAAAGAAAAGTCATTACTGAGAACGAGTGTGAACCATTATTTTCATACAGAAAAACAAAGCCTCCAATGATTCCCGAAACATTCAAGTTTGTCCTGCAGATGTTATTTAATGGGAGACTTGCATGCCATTATCTGGTTTTCTAACGACAAAACACTCGACTCCTGGACTGCTCACTGTCTTTTGCCACCCCCACCCCCACACACATAACATTGTGTAATTATTATTATTAAAACATATCAAAATAACATTTGTTACAAGTTAATATATTACATTCCTTCGCTAATCCAGCAATAAGAATATACTAATTGGTGTACATTATTTCTACTTTGGTGTATATTATTTCTACTGGTGTATAATATTTCAATTACTGTACACTATATATATTGGTGTACACTATTTCTTTCGAGTTCTGGTCGTATAAAACCATTTGCAGTTGGTACCTTATATCTTGGGCAGGTGGATACCTCTAGAGAGATGAGTGCCACAGGGGTGAAGAGGGTCCCGATAATGTGTTCTTAGCGGCGCCCTATAGAGGCTCCTGGGGGGGGGGTGTCAATTTTCATTAATACTTACGCGCTAAATTAAGATGGTGAATACTGTGATGTCTGCAGTATGGCATTAAACAAAAAAGTTGTCTAGCAATGGGGCATCATACATCAGACATGGGGCATCATGTCTTACCCAGTCACATTATCCTGTCACCAGGTCGACCAGTCATAACACTAACTGCTTAATGCTGTGATCGTAGTGAGGCAGCTGTTAATAATGTCTTTAAGTATGACTCGGCCCAGGTTCTAACCCACGACCTCTCGTATCAGAGGCGGATGTTCTAACCACTAGGCCACCGGAATGGTCTGAAAAGAAGAAGAAGACACACAAAAAAAAGAAGAAAAACTTGATATAATGATTGCCGTTGGCGTCGCTATCAGCGACATTAATGGCGACTGCATATCTTCACAACAACAAAAATCGTCATCCATTTACTTTGTAAAAGTATTTTTATTATTTTACTTAAAATCTGTTCGAAAGTGAAAACAAAAATCACTTGATGAAAAAGTATTAAATGATGCAAAATGTTTATTTTTTCACAGCAGGGAAATATGTTTATTAAAATGAAATGAGGCATGATTTAAAACAGCCCGTCATAATGTAAAATGTATTTGAGTAATAGGACAAACGCGCATGTGTGTCAGAGAGGATATCTTTCAATCTAAGCCTATGATAAACCCCTTGATAATTCAGTTTATTAATTAAACTTCTTCCGTGTGTAAATTTTCTTTTTATGCAAAATCAGTCTGTTATGACAACCTGCATATCGTACAATGCCATTAACGGACTAATGTTTAGTTTGTTTGAGTGATTTGGGTTGGGTGTTGTTGCTTTGTTGTTTTTTTTGTTGGTTTGATGTGTATGGTTTTTTTTGGGTGGTGGGGTGGTAGGGGTGTTGTTATTTGTTTGTTTTTGTTTTTATTTTTGTGCCCTGGAACGCTTTACTTGATGTTTTAAGAAAGAAGATGATACAAGTAGCTTAAAGTTTTAAGACATTTTTTTACTTTATTTTTGTTTTATATATCTTATAATATATACTTAAACTTACATTATATATATATATGGGCCCCGAGTTGCCGAAAGTGCTCTCCGTTACGGATCACTGCCATCTCACCTCTCTCTGCGTGGGTTCGAGTCTAAGATTCGGCTAACGTAGTTATGTGAGAATGCTTGCCAGTAGCTTCTCGTGGGTCGGTTGTTCTTTCCGGGAGTTTTCCGGGTTCTTCCTCCACTATTAATACTGGCCGCCATGCATAGCCTATATTGTGCTTAAAAATGTTGCTAAACCATAACAAAGAAACAAACATTATATATATCCAAGAATGTGATGCAGTGCCAGGATCACGGAAAAGGACCCTTGTCAAAATGAAAAGGATGCAAATATTGCTCAGAATTCAACATTTTACCAATTTTCTGAAGAATTTTTATCTTAATTGGCTTAACTCTTTTTTTAAAAAAAAAATAATGAATCCGACCGCATTGTCATTTACCCTCTCTCTCAAATCACAGTTGTTAAACCACACACACACACACACACACACACACACACACACACACACACACACACACACACCATCTCAGATTTGAGACATTCTACGTACCATACTACCATTAAGAGCTCTTCGAGATAACTAACAAACTAATGTCAGGACAAATGTACACCACTTCCAACTACTTTCTCTCCAGTGATCCTTCTGGACATATTTGCAAATTTCTTCCGTGACAAAGTACAAACCATTTGAGATACGCTTGACAACACAATTTCAATTGACTCGTTGTCACCATACAGTTACGATACAGAATTTCAGCGACAACCATCTCTCTCTCTCTCTCTCTCTCTCTCTCTCTCTCTCTCTCTCTCTCTCTCTCTTTCTCTCTCTCTCTCTCACATCCGGGGAATTCCACTGTCATCGTAAAGCCTCTTGCTGAAGAAACCAACACTTGACCATAACGATTTAAAGAACTACCACCCAGTTTCTAATCTCCCGTTCATATAAAAAAATCTTAGAAAAAGTTGTTCTAACCCAACTGTCTTTTTAGCAATGTACATTCTGCATCGCCCTTGCCACAGTACTAAAACTAATCTTCTGAAAGTATTTAATGACATTCTCTCTACTTTGGATAGCGGAAAGATTAGAGTCCTCGCCCTCCTTGATTTGTCTGCAGCATTTGACACAATAGACCATAATATATTACTTCACCTTCTCCAGCTTGTATTTGTTATTCACAATACAGTCTTACAGTGGCTCAAGTCCAACTAAGTGAACAGGACATAAATTGTATTTGCAAGTGGAATGAACTCCAGCCCAGTTGATACATATTGTGGTGTTTCACAGGGGTCTGTTCTTGGACCTGTTCACTTAATTTTATACACTCAGCCGCTCTCAAGTGATATATATCATCACCATGTGTCGCACCAATTGTACGCTGATGACATCTAAATATACAAGTCTAGCCACCCAACTGAAGTTGATGCTACTATCCAAGGAGCAGAGAGGTGCATTTCTGATGTGAAATCATGGATGACATATAACAAGCTGCAGATGAATAATGATAAAAACCGAGGCCATTCTGATCACAACACAAAGAATTTCTCATTCACATCCTTTATCTCAAACAATAAATATCAGCAACACCAACATTAAATGCACACATTCAGTAGGAAACCTCTGTATTACTCTAGACAGTACTCTCACATTGCACCAACATGACATGAACATATGCAAGGATGCAATCTTGAGCTGGGACGCATCAGCTCCATTCGCAAATATCTTTCAGTTGAAGCACTAAAACACGTGTTTGTTCATTCGTACTTTCAAGACTGGACTATTGTAACTCAATTATGTCTGGTTCGTCTTAATATCTACTCTGTAAACTTCAAAAAGATCAAAACACAACTGTTCAAATCATATTTAAAGTACCTCAATCAGAGCACACATCACCACTGCTCTGTACCCTACATTGGCTATCCATTCGATACAGAATGAAAAACAAAATTTGTCTCTGTGCTACGTTTCACTGACGGACTCCAGTCCAACACACCTATCTGGCCTTACCCATGTGTATACACCAGCAAGATAATTATGCTCCTCTTCTGACAATTGTAAACTTATTATTCACACAATGAAAACGAAGTCATATGGACAATGTTCTTTTGCATACCAGGGCCCAGCAACGTGGAATGAATTGCCCATTGAAATTAGACACAAAGACACAGTGATCCTTTCAAGAGTGCTGTTAAAAATCACCTTTTTCGACTGCACGAACAATAAAGACCTAAAAATGTTTCGTACCTTTAATATTTTCAGCATTTTTTTATGTTTTCCAATTTCATGATTTTTGTTTTGTTTTTCTGTATTCATATCATTATAGATCTTGCGAAGCGCTTAGAGCTTCTAAAGATTAGACGCTATACAAAGTCCTCATTATTATTATTATTATTATTATTATTATTATTATTATTATTATTATTATTATACTCAGGATTGAGTTTATTAGAATGAATCCGCGTTCCATTTTACCATGAAGTGCCTCCAAGAGGTCTATTTATATCCGTGAATGTTTCGATATTGTTAAGTGTTGTGTCAACTCAAGAAAAATTTAATAGCTCTGCAAGGTAGTTACGATATCGTTTCACTGTATTTAAATAATTTGAAGTATTCAGTACTTGACATTTTTGCTAAAGTATGCAAATGATATCCAACATTAAAAATGATTTGCTATAAAACATGTTTCCCAAATGGAACCCCAAAACTGAAGGGCGGATCCCGTGAACTCTTCATGAAAACAATGACCCAGGAGGCACTGGACTATGCAAGCCGTTTCCTTTGATCCCAGAGTGCTGTAGACCTGTCAATCAAACCCCAGCCAACGCCAATGCCAACCGTCTCACCTCTCAACAGGTTGTTGATCGGCCAGCCAACAATATAGTTCATAGAGTGGTGTTTCTTAGATCTTAAAAAAATCTATTTTTGCAGGATATAGTGAAATTTTAACATGTAAATTATGTAAATAAAATATTTGTTGATTAAAGAAATTTTAAGATAACGGTAGAAAAAAACTGTCGTGGAATAAAATTGTTGCGTAGTAATATCAAGACATCTGCAGAGGCGGAGTGACGTCAACACGAGGCGAGGTCAAGCCGAAGTGTTATTGTTAATGTGATCAAATCTTGACGTACTTATGGTTATATTTGTTGATTTCCACGAATTAATGAGCACAATTCACTGATATTAATGAGTACTCCCACGGAAAAAGGAACTCACAAGGATTCTACGAGGGGCGATGGACAGACACAGGTGGGATTTGCCGCATTTCACATCGGACCGCGATTTTGTCAGGAGGGATGTACCGAACACCCCTCGCTTTGTTAACCACGCCTCGCTTTTCTCTTTTCAGGAGGTGCAACAGTCACCCCTGGCCCTCCTAGCGCAAACTTGTAGCAAAATCGGTGCGGAAGATGGGGCCACTCCCACCCAGGGTCAGTCTGTTAGGGTGGTAGCAGCCGCGCCTGTGGGTGGGGTTGGAGGGACGGGTGAGATTATAGCCCCTGGTTGGATTCAAGTACCTGCGGGGACTGTCATCGCCGATGCTAATGGCGGAAAACAGCAAATACAAGGAAATCCCGTTTACTCAATCGCAGGTTGTTGTTTCTTGCATTTTAAAACGATGATTGTATCTTAATAATAATGAAAATAATTGTTTAATATTAATATAACACTAATACGTGTATAATTATTCTTATGAAAAAATACGTAGTTCCATTAAAATTTATTTTTGTATTCAAATTTTGCACAAAAGTTGACAGAATTCCACATATTACCATCTTTTTTATAGTCTGAATCTTTATTAGGGCCTCGTTACGAGATGTCGGAGTCCTATAGTGACCAGAATAGCTCTGCAACCCATGCACATAATTGGATACCATTTGGTAGGTGGATTGCATAGTACATGTTGATGTGCCCTTCGTTATTTAAGGTGAAATTTTGATGGGAGTTATTAACCCTTTGTTACATTTCCAATAAAGCAGATCATTGTAATCAAACCCAGTCATTAGTGATCAAATTTGTTTCCATTTTTACAGAAATATCCTGTGGGTTTCACTTTCAGTCTTTTGTAGCTTTTGTTTTGTCAACCCCTTTATTGGATAGAGTTATGGACCTTGACAGTTCACTCTCATCTTTACATGCAATGTTGCATCTGTAACTTTACATGTAGCTAAGTTGCTAAATATATGTAGAAGAGATTTGTTTCAGGCCCAAATTTGATGGGAGTGATGCAGGAGTCTAAATGAAAAACAAATTCTCTTTGAATCCTTGAATTCTAATCAAATGCATGAAATGAATGTGAATTTCATTGAATATTATTTTCATGTATTTGGTTAAAATTTAAATGTTGTGTATTTATTTTGCATAATTAATGGCATTCGCTGCAAAACCACATCCAACATACATTATATAGTCATCTAAATGTAATTACGCCTGTACATGACATTTTAGGGCCATGAATCTTTTTTTTTGGGGGGTGGGGTGGGTTAAAAGTGTAATGTGGGCATTTTATTATTTTTTCTTTAAAACTTAGCATGATTAACAATGTTCTAAAATGACTCAAGATTATTAATGATAAACATGGGCAGAAATAATTGTCAATTAAATGGGGGGAATTTTTCAAAGAATTTTCTTTGAAGTAATTAGTTTGCAATGAACAATGCATGCAAATTTAATTCAGTTAATTCTGGATACATTGATGCTACATTGACTTTAATATAACAGTCTCTGCTCTTTAGCATTCTGTACTTTGCAGTTTATCTTTTCGAGAGCAACGGAATGAAAGTAAATTGTCTGTTGAGTAGTTTTTATAATTTCAGTTGCCAGATGAATTAGTTTCATTTGTTACCAGTCGGCTAGTAGCAGTACATTTATCAAATTATTAATTCTTTTGTTTACAAATGAATTTGTTTAAAATTTTGGCCTTCATAATTGTCTTTACAACTGGGAGTTTGAATATGAGTTAAATTTGTTAGTTTTTTAGTAATGCATTTGTGCTTGTTTCTTTTTATAAATATGCTGTCAGATTTAGTATGTTAACAAATCATATACTGAATTTCTATTGCAATATTCAGAAAACTACGGTAATTGGAATGCCGATTTCATTGTTTCAGCACTCGTTGAAGGGGTTTTTAAAAAAAAATTAAAACTATGTATATTAGAATGTTTAGATTATATATATATAAAATGTATTAACGATTATTATACATAATGTATGGTACTGATGATTAGTATATATAATGTACTAACGATTAGTATACATAATGTATTGTACTAATGATTAGTATATATAATGTACTAATGAGTACTAACGATTAGTATATATAATGTACTAACGATTAGTATACATAATGTATGGTATTAATGATTAATATATATAATGTACTAACGATTAGTATACATAATGTATGGTACTAATGATTAGTATATATAATGTACTAACGATTAGTATACATAATGTATGGTATTAATGATTAGTATACATAATGTATGGTACTAATGATTAGTATATATAATGTACTAACGATTAGTATATATAATGTATGGTACTAATGATTAATATATATATATAATGTACTAACGATTAGTATACATAATGTATGGTACTAATGATTAATATATATAATGTACGAACGATTAGTATACATAATGTATGGTACTAACGATTAGTATACATAATGTATGGTACTAATAATTAATATATATATGTATTAATGATTAGTATATATAATGTATGGTACTGATGATTAATATATATAATGTACTAATGATTAGTAATGTATGGTACTGATGATTAGTATATATAATGTACTAACGATTAGTATACATAATGTATGGTACTAATGATTAATATATATAATTTACTAACGATTAGTATACATAATGTATGGTACTAATGATTAGTATATATAATGTACTAATGATTAGTATACATAATGTATGGTACTAATGTTTAGTATATATAATGTGCTAATGATTAGTATATATAATGCACTTTCCTGCCATTATTATTATGCAGTTTTATTGTTGAGAATTTGAAGAATATTTGCACAAGTTATTGCCCTTGGTCCTCTATTTGCATTCTGCACCATAACATTGCTAGGGAATATTTCATTTCAGCGAACGATATTATGCACCATTTATGATGATTATGTATCAGGTGAGTTGGATTTTTAGCTTTCTGTGTCATCATTTAGAAAAGTTGTGGCCGCTGAATGCCTACCTATTCCAAACATTGTTTTTTTCAACAGATGTATAAAAATGTATATGTTGTGTAGTATAATCCACAAACATGTAGGTGACCAGCTAAACCCAGCAGATGGAGAAAGTTGATAATTTAAATATACATTGGGACCCTGCTATAACAAGGTACCGGTAGTTGGACCCCATAGAATCCAACCATGTAATAAGCAACCATGTACAGTACCAACACATTTTTGGATTGGGGTGAGTGGGTGGAGTTTTTAAAAAAGCAGGTGCGAAAATGCACGCTTCCTTGGCACACTTGCTCTATCAATGTATATTAAATCAGAAAAACATTTGCTGTGATAACAGAAATTGCATATACTGTATAATATATTATTTTATTCAGCGACCCATGCATTGGTACATACACGTGTCTAGTTTATATATACATGTCTGATCTATAGCATGAAAAGAGCACCATGTACTCACCAGCGAATCTCATAATATACATCGAATCCACAACCATCTCTCAATTTTGCTTCTTCCTTCTTCCATCCTCGAACTGTTGATTCATCGAGACCTAAATCTTTAGCTACATGTGATTGTTTAACACCGGACTTAATCCTGTCCAATGCTTCAATCTTTTCTTTAACAGTAAATGCTTTACGTTTGCGTTTCCCTGTTTCCATTCTAAATGTCCACTAATTAACACTTTTACTCCTATTGGTTTGAAAGACTACAGCAAGATAAATTGTCTTTAATCAATAAGGTATATTTGTTGGAAATGGACGACATTATTTACTAGTCAACAGATTGCATAAAACAACACCACCAAGCCACGCGCACATCTTGGCGGCTTTTGTTTCTTTGATGTTTTATAAATTGTTGCCCCCTGATTTGAACCAGTTTAGCTCGGCAGTTGACTTTGATGATGAGCAATGTACTTAAATTAATTGATTAATAAATTCTGGCGAGAATCTTTTATCAACCACCGCATAGGTTGTTGCTATGTCGGATATTATTAGAGCAACGATTGTATATGGAATGCATTCAAGACAAACACAAAGTTGACATGATGGCTTTATTGCTTCATTTTTCAACAATAAACAAAGATCAAAATTCTCAAAAGGCCCAGCCACTGGTTCATATTTCCGATGTTTATTTTGGCAAAAACTATAAGAAATTGGTTACATTTTTAAATTTTGGGAGCCACACAATGATTATTTTATATTCAAATTTGTGTGTGATTTCTTCCCGAAAATGATAATACATTTTCTACATGTTCTTTTTCACACTTTTAAGAAGAGTATGAGAATAATATATGTATTTGATATTTCAGCCACAGACGTCTTATATTCGAATTTATATTCGAATTTATATGCAATTTCTTGAAAATGATAATAAAACTCTTTGCATATTTTATTTTTCATACTTATAAGATTTTTTTGGAAAAAATACCTGTAATAAAGTACCTGAAACTTCGGGAGCCATGCCACGGCCTCATTATATCTGAATTCGTTTTATAACAGATCGCTTTATAGCGGGATCCCACTGTATATAGATGGATGATTAGATTGGTCAGCTGGCTTGATGTTGTCAATTTTGATTGATGGTCAATTTGCTTGACTAAGAAGCTACTTCTGGTTAATCATGTTTCCTCACAGACTACGACACATTACCATCTGGTCTGCTGACAACTTGAACAGTAGATACAATAAAATTTTTAGTGCTAGCATGTCTTTTTTTTCATTTACCTTTAAAATCTTTTGCAGGTGGTCAAGTATTGCAGCAAGCAAATGGAGGGACACAACTGGTGGCTACTGTAGGGCCCAATGGTACAATCTCCTACAGCATGATGCCACAGATTCAGACATTCAGTTTTGATGGCCATGAGGGAATTCTCATACCTTCATCAATGAGTACTGGCCAGTCACAGACTGTATTATCAGGAGGTCAGGGACAAGCTGTACCAATTTTAACCCAGAATGGCCAGATTTTCAGGGCTCAAGGGGTATCATCTGCAAATAATGTTATGTCCAATTTAGGAATAGCAAATATTGGTGGAAATATTGTAAATCTTGGTGGGAATATGGTCAATCTAGGTATGCAAAATATGACAACTGTTAAACAAGGTGGTCAGATAGTTCAAGCATTTCAAATGCCCATTACATCCCAGTTTCAGCAGTTTCCAAACATTATTCAGATTCCAGTCTCCAATAGTAATGGGCAGACAACTTTTCAAACAGTTCATTTACCATTTCAAGCTTTACCCATATCTGTACAGTGTTCAGCACAGGATACCAATTCATCTAATACCATTGTCACAGCAGGTTCAAACTCTCAAACCCAGACCAATTTAACATCTATGTCCAATGCTTTACATCAGTCTCTGCAGCAGCAGCAACAACAGCAACAGCAGCAGCAACAACAACAGCAGCAGCAGCAACACTACCACCAGCAGCAACAACAACAGCAACCACAAATTATAGAAGTGACAAGTTTGAGCCAAGTCAAATCACCTCAAAGCAACAAATTCTCACAAAATTCAAGTTCTAATCAAACTCAGATTCAAGGACACTTGCAGACAATTACACAGGGTGGACAGGTGCAAAATATTGTGCAGGCAGTATCTGGTCACCAAACAATAGCTGCAGCAGCAGCTGCTGCAAATATTATTCCTCAGCTACCAACTCTTATACCAGTTGGTTCAAACATTATAAATGCAGCACCTGGTCAGGCAATATTTTCTATGTCCCAAGCAGCAAATGGTCAAAATGTAATATTATCTGTCCCGCAAAATTTTGGAACATCAACTACAAACTCGTCAACATCCACAACTTCAACACAACATCAGCAGAATGTTGTATCCTTGACGCCACAACAACTTGTTCAGAATTATGCAGGGCAGAGTTTTGCCAATATTCAAATAGCAGGACAGAATCAAGTGCTTACACAAAATCAGTGGCTTTCAGCCTTAAATCTTGCCAACTTAAAACCAGGAAGTGTGCCAACTATACAGGTCCAAAATCTACAGAGTTTACAAGGCTTTCAAACAGTTCAGGGGCTGCAAGTTGTTACCCCTCAAGGACAGATCATTAGTGGGACCCCAACCGCTATTCAGAATTTAGGGGCAGTAACTGTTAATCCAAATGGGACAATATCATTCACTGCAAACCCAGGACAACAGATTCCCCAGCAAGGGATTGCGATAAATTTGAATGGACAGCAAGCAACACTCCAGACTTCACAAGCTTTGGGAACAACACAGATTATTACAGGTACATGTAGTTGAAAGAGAATTTTTTGGGAGAGGGTGGCCTATTAATTTTTAACGTATGGATTTTTTAATTAAAAAACATTTCGGCCTTGCACAAATCACTCTAGTAAAATACTTTTCCTGAAATTTGTTTTTCTTATAAAAATAATATACCAAACTTGGCTTGTCATTTTGACATAGGGTTTTGATAGAAAATATCCTATGGTGTTGTACTTAAATGAAAGTGCTGCTTATTGTACTTGTTATAAGTCGGCATGTTTAAAATCTTCCTGCAACTAATATCCATAATGGATAGCAGCAGGCATACAAGTTTTTCACCAAAGGAATTTTGTTGATAAAAGAATACTAGAGATATTACATTGTCAATAAGGTAGAATGTTTAGTGTATAAAAAAAAGTAACGTAAACCAGCTTTTTATTGTTTTGGTTGACAGGGTGCTTGCTTCCTCTTTTATTGCATTCAATCAAGTCTTCAGATATTATAAGACTGACATATTTAACAATTCTTTTTTTTCTCCATTCCCAACCAATAGCAATAGCAAAAACTATTCTCCAAGATAAATCAGTTTAATCAGAATCTCTTCAATTGCTCTCAAAATTGATGAAGACAAAGTTCATCAAAAACATGATTTGAGGAAATTCTTATTATCATGATGTGAGTGATATAGAGAAATGGTTGAGATGTATAACAAATACAAAATGAAAAATCTTTGGTTGGATGAGGATACACTAAACAGTATCCGTAGCGGGCCTTGAAAATGAATTTGTCCCTCAAGGCCTTGAAAATGCCTTGAAAATTCAAAATATTGTCTGGGTACCTTGAAAACTCGTGATTTTCTTGAATAGATTAATATTTTTTGTTTTACAGATTTCAGTTAAAAAGAAAACTATATAAAAAATTACAAAAAATAAAAATAAACCCGATCTCTTGTAGATCGGAAGTTTCCACAACATGCCACTGTGCAGTCGTACGTCTTGAACTTCCGGTTGTTCGAAGCCTGGATGTAGTCACAGTTTTAAATTTGGATCATTTGTAAGCTTTGAAATGGGGGCGGGGGCTGCCAATTCTAACTTCGGTGGCTAGACGAATAAAATTATAAATTCTGGATAATGCGATCTGTCTCAGACAGTTATGCAAAATGCAAACTATGTCAGAAAGATGTTGATTTGCATGCATGGGAGAGAGTGCTTTACGATCTCATGCAGCTGGAGGAAGAAAGAAATAACACCAATCTCACGTCACAGAAGTCTGACGTTTTATCAATAAAGTACAGTGAAATCTCTGACAACATGAATTCCCCTTATTGGTAATATAAATAATATATATAATTTATATTACCAATAAATAATATTTATATTACCGATAAGGGGAATTCATGTCAGAGATTTTGCCATATTTTATTGAAGAAACGTCAGCCTCCTGTCACACATTATCTCGTGTAACGGCTTGAAAACCAGGTTGATAACAAGCTACAAGAATTAAAAAATTCACTATAAAATATTGTGGACTTTGTAAATAGTGTAGTGTAGACTGTAAAATAAACATTATTCAGTGACTGTACAGATGTGGGATGTGTAGTATTATTGGAATGATATCAGTGATCATATTCTTGAACGTCTTTTTTAGCAATAAATTTGCAAGAAATATTTCTCATATTAAGTATAGTACTTATTAACTTATTTACTTTTCATTTCTGTATCCTTTTAAAATTAATGTAATAATGCACCTTGAAAACCATGATTATTAACCTTGAAATTTCTGAAAGAAATTTGCTACTAACCCAGACTAAAGGTACAGTGGCCCTCGACAAGGATTATGTGCAGAGAAATCTGTTTCAAAGATTTGAATTATTTTCCAAACACAGACGTGATTTCAGACCATTTCTGTGTGGCCAAGTGGTCTAAAGCACTCGCCATTACTGATCACTACAATCTCACCTCTGTCCACATTGGTTCGAGTCTCAGATTCAGCCAATTTGTGTATGTAAGAAAGCTTACCAGTTGCTTAAAATGGGTCAGACAGGTTCTTACCATGATTTTCCCCATGTTCTTCCTTGACCAGTTATACTGGCTGCCATTAATTCTGTATCATGTGCACTAGTAACATTTGTGGGGCGGTGGTTCTTTCCAGGGTTCTTCCTCTACCAGTTATACAGACTGCCATATTAAACCTATCTTGTGCTGTAAAATAACCTTAACCCTACAACAACACTTATCATGTGCACACACACAACAACAACAAATCTCAGGTTACCATACTTTGTGGATGACTTGTACATGTACTTTGGCTAATGAGTCAGTTTCAAGGTCATAGGTCATTGAGAAAAATACTTTCTCCATAGAAACATTTGCTGTATAGTAAATATCTGACTGGATAGTTTCACTTGCTGAATTGAAGCACATCAATTTCAGGGTCAAAGGTCAAGTTTATTTTGAAGAAAAATCATTTCTAGAAAAAAAATTGTTATTCATTGGGCAGGAAATTTATAATGGGCACATACACATTCTTGGAAACAAACAGTGAAAGATAATTTCATCTTTTTAAAAAGTTCCCTCTTGGATAGTGATGTAAATATGATTTTCCAATCTTCTGGCAAAAGTATTTTAATTTGGTAAAAATATTAAAATTACATGATATGGAAATTAAATTAGTTGACATTGCCCTACGTCACTTTTGTTGAGGAGTGATAACAATTATGTAAACATCAAAATGCTTCTTTGTTGAAAAGCCAGATGGATCATTGGGGACATTATCATATAGTGGACACATAATAATCATACAGTGGGCACATAATAATCATACAGTGGGCACATAATCATACAGTGGGCACACACTAATCATTTAGTTGGTACATATTAATCATACAGTGGGTACATGATAATAATCATACAGTGGGTACATATTATTTATGCAGTGGGCATATAATAATCATAGTGGGTACGTAATATTTTGTACAGTGGGTACATATTCATAATCATACAGCATGCATATAATCACACATTGGGCACAAAAATCCTAGTGGGTACATACTAAGCATGTAGTCGGCACAATATATTGGGCACATAATACTAATATATTGGGTACATACTATTCATACAATGGACATTATATTCATATAGTAGAAACATTATAAGCGTGTAGTCAGCACAATATATTGGGCAAGTAATAATATTATGGTGGGCACATAATCATGTACTTTGTACATTATACCATGTATAGTGGGCACATAACAATCATAATAATCACAATAGGGGCAAAAAAAAACGTGCAAAAATATTGTATCAATTATGCAGATTTGATGACAATGTGGGAGTTACTGTCATTGTGTGTATTATTGATGTAGAAAGCAAATCAATGCAATTGCCCCAATTCTTTCTCGGCTTTGCCAGTTGATGGATTTCTAATTTAGTTTGCATGTTTAATGACCTGCAGTGAACATTGCTCTTGGCAGGTATTGATCAAGCACATTCATTAGTGATTGTTGCCTATATGGCTTAACTGTGTGACTAGCAATCAGTTAATTGTCAGGATCCCTCTGGGCATGTATTGAACAAAGACAGTGCTATATTTGGGTGCCCTATTCCCTAGTGTGACATTCAGTCAGCTGTCACTAAGTCAACCTGAAAACAACAAATAACTTTATTTGCCATAACATAAATTGCCTGCAGATTAGGGTATATGTTGTAGTTTCATTCATTATTCCTAACAAACTGCATAGACTTATGCATAGACATTCTGCAGTGGTGGACCTGCATCTGCACAGTTTGCAGTTGGTCTTGAATTATTAGCAAGTAGAAATGGTTATGTATTGGTCTTGAATTATAAGCAAATATAAATGGTTATGTATTGGACTTGAAATATAAGCAAAGATAAATGGTTAGGTATTGGTCTTGAATTATAAGCAAATATAAATGGTTATGTATTGGACTTGAATTATAAGCAAATAGAAATTTTTATGTATCGGACTTGAAATATAAGCAATATAAATGGTTATGTATTGGACTTGAAATATAAACAAGTATAATTGATTATGTATTGGTCTTGAATTATAAGCAAGTAGAAATGATTATGTAATGTCTTGAATTATAGGCAAATAGAAATGGTTATGTATTGGACATGATATAAAAAAATCAGCACACACTCAAAAAAGTCTGAAGATTTTGTGCCGGATATACAGTGAGTACATAATCGTACAGTGGATACATACTAAATATACAGTGGATATGTACTAAATATACAATGGGTACATACTAAATATACAGTGAGTACATACTAAATATACAGTGGATACGTACTAAATATACAATGGGTACATACTAAATATACAGTGAGTACATACTAAATATACAGTGAGTACATAATCATACAGTGGATACATACTAAATATACAGTGGATATGTACTAAATATACAATGGGTACATACTAAATATACAGTGAGTACATACTAAATATACAGTGGATACGTACTAAATATACAATGGGTACATACTAAATATACAGTGAGTACATACTAAATATACAGTGAGTACATAATCATACAGTGGATACATACTAAATATACAGTGGATATGTACTAAATATACAATGGGTACATACTAAATATACAGTGAGTACATACTAAATATACAGTGACAGAGATCTCGGAAACGCTTAATTACGCGTATTTGGACGCAAGCGTTTGGTCCAAGACGCAGAAAATCGCCCATGCACGAGTCCTCCGTTTTTTCTTTTTTTTCTTCTTCTTTTGCAAACAGGAAAGTTTTGCTACACAAATATGTTTTAATCACTGTGAAAAATGAGGCAATGCTTTTATTTGAGGTGTTTTTTGCTGACTTTTTTTGAGCAAAGGTCGTCGGCTTGATTTGATGATGGCGCCGCTAAAGGCTCCAGTTGAAGGGTCAAACAAATACCTGTTTGTTATTGCTGCGGCAACTTCAGATAATTGTAGAACATTGAAACAGATTTGTTTTTTTTGTTTAGTATATATCAGTGTTTCAAAGGTAATCAGTTCTCTTTGAAGTGTCAGCAAACGTATTTTTTCTTCTTCCATCTGGTATTTGTTTTTAAATTAGTGTCATCTGCTTGACTCTACTCATTTTACGTTTCCGCCTTCTGCGGATTCGGATTTTAACTAGTCAGTTGCATAAAGAAATAAGGCCAGATATCATCATTAGCGGATTATGATATAACAGTGCACTGTTAGGGTGGTTTGTCAGTATGAGACAAGGACTTGTTATTTTAACAATATATTCCAGTACATTGTTTCCTGTCATGGTGCCTCTGATTTTCTCTACTCCAAACGCAAGACTGTATATACGGTTTTTATCAGCCAAAATTGGTGTCGCCACAAATATCACCAGATGGTATATTTTGTCACCAAAACGGAAAACAGAATCGCAGTTTGCTACATCAGCGAAGCCCCGTGATCCTGTAATTGATTTCATTTCCGATTGTAGCTGTATAAATATTGCATGCGAACTCGAAACCAAGACAAATCGAGACTTGATTGTATTTGTTTATTCCGGGCATTTTAATGGCCATTTAGTCGCTTCAGAATGTTTCTGGGCACTGCAACTTTTGCTGGTGGGACTGCAACTTTTGCAGATGGGACTCCTATTTTTACCAAATTAGGAGTCCTGGACTCCTAGTTTTAAAATCCTAGTGAGAACTCTGAGTGAGTACATAATCATACAGTGGATACATACTAAATATACAGTGGATATGTACTAAATATACAATGGGTACATACTAAATATACAGTGAGTACATAATCATACAGTGGATACATACTAAATATACAGTGGATATGTACTAAATATACAGTGAGTACATACTAAATATACAGTGAGTACATAATCATACAGTGGGTACATAATAAACATAGTGAGTTCATAATCATATAGTGGCTACATAATAATCATGCAATGAGTACATACTCACTATACAGTGTGTACTTAATCATATAGTGGGCACACAATAATACCATGGGCAGTAATTGTACATTAAATAATAATACACATATTAATCTTAGTGAGCTCTAATCCTATACATAATAATAATAATGATGGGTGTATATCTTGTATAATGTGGTACATACATGTAATAATCAACAGTGGGCACACTAAAAATCACTTTCTGAGAATGGCTGTACTATTAATCAAAAGGTAAATAATACATGGCTGTTAAATACATTACTGTAAAAACTCAACTTAATGTCGAGTCAAACTGCAAACAACAAAGATGTTGGATCTGTCATAGCTATATATACCTCCATATCAGGGTCTTTGGTGTATTGATTACTCCTAACAAACCGCACAGAGCCAGATTTGCTGGTGAATTATTAGATGACAGATCTGGGTCTGTGCCATTTGCAGTTGGATTAAACAAGTAATTATTATATATTATTGAGAGGTGATCTGTCTTTTGATAAGTTGCACTTGCACACAACCATTTATTTCTTAAAGATATTTTTGTTTACAGTAAGGCCATTAAATAATGTTTTTTTAATGTGTAGAGGATTGTATTTTCATGGAACTGTATCGCACATCTCAAATGAGTTAGATACTGTGGAAGATGGAGAATGCCGATATTGTGATTTTCATCTCCTTCAGATAGCATAACGCTCGCCTTGTATCTCTTGTATTTTAATAACATCTTTGTTAATATGCTTTTATTAATTGATACACCTTTAGTAATACAATTTCGTACCAAACCAAAGTTGCCTCAAGATGTTTTTATAAATACATGTACGTAATTACAATGAGCAACAAAATTGCCAATAATGCAAAATTGAATGAATTCAAACAATCTAATTTTTGAATTTTTTTGGTATCAAGTACCTAGTCATTTTAGTCAGACCTCCATTCTAAAGAGATTTTCTATGGTTCCATAAAAGAGGAAATTCCAGCTTGGTCAAATGGTTATGCCCCAATTAAATTTTGACCAGTCAACTGTTGTAGTAACATTTCTATTTGTCTAAACAGATTACAAAGACATACATTGTGTGAAAATTGGTGGAAATCACTGCCTATTTAAATGCCAGTTGCAGTTGGCAACATTTTTCTTAAAAGTAACTACATACTTATACAAATTATGCTATGCATTTTCACTTTGCTATGATCACTCTGGCGGCTGCTGGTTAGAACATGAACCTCAGATGCAGGAAGTCACGAGTTCGAACCCCAGCTGAGTTATACTAGAGAGACTTATAAGAATGGTACTAACAGCTACTTCACTATGTGCTCAGCATCAAGAAGTTAGTTTAAGGACTGGTCTGTCTATTGTCAGTTTAATATGACTGGGTGGGACATCATGTTATGTCTGTGGCATGATGCCCGATTTCTAGATATCACTGCAGCAGACTTCATATCAGTATGACTGATTTTTTTTAAAGCTACCTTAAAAATCCAAATCATGCACTCACTTTGGCAAAATAGCATATTAAAAAAGCTCAAGTCTTAAGTCAAAAATGTTATACTGCCTATGCAGACTATATAATCTAACTATATTTACATTCTATGTTGTCTTCTGAAGATTCTGAGTTGTAATAAAGATTAAAGCATTTCAAAGGGAAATTTTCTGGTCAAAATGACACAGTGACTCAAATTTCTGACAAGTGATGCTGTAAATGTACGGATAAGAAATTGAGAATTGAAACTACAGCATTATCAAGCTTGCATTGGGTGCCTGTACATGTGTAAATATAACAAAAATGAAGTTGACTACCTTTGCAATGTGAGTGGGTCAAATAAGGCAGAAGTAATGTACTATTGATGCACTGTGTTAAAGTATGCACTTGTCAAGGGGAGATATCACACTGGTTTATACTCTGAAGGTAGATTTACCTGGTCCAGGTAAGAGTAGGTGTAAGAAGATTAATGTTTTTTTGTATGCCCTGACCTATAATTCCTTAATTTCTGTGATGGAACACAAAGATGATGAAGTTTTATAGTACATGTTGTAATGTACTAATGACTTGACATTGCAGTGGATCTGAGGCATTATGTTTAGTCTGGTTCCATTATTGGTGTTCATGAAGGAACTTTAATGTATATTGGGGAACATTGAGTAGTAAATTGGTTTTGTACTAATTGAAAGGGTCAGTGAACTAGGGCTTTAATTTTCTGGGATAAAAACATTGTTTTGACAGCAATACATATTCCAAATGAACTGTGAATACCATCAGGATATAGTTAGTCCATGAGGTGTTCTGCTGGAACACAAACCCTAGCTATCTATTAATCCTCTTTAAACAAAAATCTAAAAAGAATCATTAAAAATATTTATGATAATTCCTAATTTCAGCTGGTGGTCAGCAGGTGCCTATTCAGCAGGACCCCAATGACCCCTCAAAATGGCAGGTGATTCAGACATCCCAGGCAAACACAAACCTAGGAGCCATGACCAGTCCTACGCCACAGTTGGAGTCCCCTACTTCAGGGAAAAGGCTAAGAAGGGTGGCATGCACATGTCCAAATTGTAAAGACAATGAGGGAAAGTAAGTATGCTTCAATTATAGATGTTGGATGAAGTCCATATATGGTTCTCAGGACCTGATAAAACCAATATTCACCAATGCTCCACGCTAATGGGAATTTGTTTGCATCTGGTATCAAATACATTATTTAAACAGTCCCAATGAGTTTAACAGTTTCGGCAATGAAATTAAACATAGTTTAGTTTTCTTATCTTTGTTGGGAATTACATACTTAATTTTCACTGAGGACTAGTTTGACTTCTTACTTTAAAAAAATCTTCACATTTCTCCCCTGGGTCATTTTGTCAGTAGTGTAATATCAATATCTAAATAACAGGTTGGTTCACTCTGGTGGCCTAGTGGTTAGAGCATTCACTTAAGATGCAGAAGGTTGCTGGTTCAAACCCAGGCTAAATCATACCAAAGACTTGTAAAAATGATACTTAAGATGCCTCTGTTCAGCATTAAGAGGTTTGTGTTAGGACTGGTTCTTAAAATTAACTCTGCCTCTTTAAATTTAATCCATGGCAAACCAGTCATAAATTCGTATAAAAATGAATCATTTTTTCAAGAAAAAGTTTTGAGATACATTTAACTTAATAAATTGTTTTGAAACATAACTGCAAGATAAAATGTCCAATAGACCCTGACCAATAGTTTATAGTTTAATGTTTTTTTCTTCTTCATGCAATTTACAAACTAATTTGTAACCAGAGTTAGGATTAATGATTTGTTATCATCTTCAGGTAACAATAATAACCTCAGGATGCTGGTGATGATGAAAACTAGGACAACTATGTTGAGTCATTGGGAAAATATAAATATTAAGTATAAAACTATTTTTAAAAGTTCATTCTTAGAAATGAATATTTCAGCCCTACTTTAAAAATTTTGCCCTAAAAGCACATTGTCTTGAATTTTATGGGAAAAGAGAGATACTCCTTGATTCACACTGGAAATCAATCTATATATAGTTCCATCCGTTTGTGTAAAGCTTATTTGATATCTTCTACTGCTTCAGTGGCCTTGTGGTTAGAGCGTTTGCCGCGGAAGCGGGAGGTATTGGGTTCGATCCCTGGCCAAATCATACCAAAGACCTACAGAAATGGTACTAACATCTGCCTTAGTGGCCAAGTGGTTTAAAGCACTCTCCATTACAGATGACTGCCGTCTTACCTCTGTCTGCGTGGGTATGAGTCACAAATTTGGTCAATGTGGGTATGTGAGTAAGCTTGCCAGTAGCTTCTTGTGGGTCGATGGTTTTTTCCGGAGGTTTTCCTGGGTTCTTCCTCTACCATTAATACTGGCTGCCATGTATAGTCTTGACTCTATAGTGTCACTGTGTGTTGAAAAATGGCGCTAAACCCTACAATAACTACAACAACCAAAGATTTACAAAAATAATACTAACAGCTGCCTACAAAATACAGAGGGGAAAACCTAGGTTTTAGTACCTGATTTTTTTTTCACCCAAAAATCGTCCATGGTCAGAATCTGAATTTGTCCAGTTTTTTAGGTTTTATGGCCTCCGTTCTATGGCAGACTGGTCTGAAACGCACACAGAGAGGTGAACCTTGGCAAAAAGTAGGATAAGGTGGACATTTTGAATAAAGAGTCTTCTCCATACGAAAATTATGGGTCTGTTAAGCTACAAAGAAAAAAGAAGAGAGAACTCCATTTTTTCACTTTCTGCCCCTGTGCCAGCAAACTAACCAATGAAAAAGATTTGTTTAGCACAACTAGCCATTTGTCTAACGGAATATAATTTGGAAATCGATGTGTTATGATGTATTCAGAAATAGTCCCCAGAATGTGTTTTCTACTCACATTTCATTCGAAAACAGCAAAAACCTCCAGGGGTTAATGTGTTGATGGAAATTTAGTTGGTCAGTTTATAAGAAAACTGAACACTAGAGGACTGGCATTTTGTGACCTCTCAGCAATAAAGATCTGAAAAAGATTAAAGCTCACTAGGCATCTGAAAAACGTGCAGTTAATTTCTATAAGAAGAAAGATTTCTTGCACAAGATAACAGATGTAGCCCTATGTCAGAATATGTGAATTGCATGTCACCAGTACAAGAACCAGCTTGAAATGAAAAGGCTCTCATTGAGAAGGAAAACAAACTATTGCACATTAAGCCAAAAATCATGTGGTGACAAAAAAGAAAGCACAAGAATCGTTGCCAAAGCTGCAAAAAGAACTTGACTGGCATACCAACAGGTTGTGTCCATTGGAGGAAAAGACAAGTGAATGTATCATTGTATGGGATTTTTTTTATATAATTGATATACTTTTGTGTTTGTTTTTTTTACAGATTTGTTTTATAAAGAGAAGTGTAACAAATTTTCTGCAAAAATTGACAAATTGTTGTGACTTAATTACAATGTGAACACTGACATGCAAATCAAATAATTTCAGCATCAATATTATTGGAGAACAATGTGACAATAAATATTGTGAAATTATTGAAGTCATGTTTAACACCAGGAGCAATCTTTTATGAGTGTAAAATGCATTTTTGGCCCATGGCTTTTGGCTCCCAGATCAAGGGCACTTCTACTTGAGATCCTATTGGTGGAAGACCCCCAAAACCCCCCTTAAAATTTTTTGGCTTATTGTAAGGAAGACCAAAATCATTACTGGATTATAATTTTGTACAGAGAAATGAGTTGTTCATTATTTGGCCCGAAGATGGTCCCTGTATAAAATAAACAACAATTTCAACAGTGTTCAGTGAGATAATCCTTATTCATCTGTACCAGTTTTCATGAACAATATTTCTCATTAGTACAAATTTCAACAGTGTTCAATGAATTAATCTTAATTCATTAGTACCAATTTTCATGAACAGTTGTCCTTACATAAAGACAATAAAACTTTCTTCCCAAAATCCATCAATTTATGGATGTGTGAAAATGGTATCTGGATGTCGTCATAAAAGTTGAATATTCCTTGCATATTTCATTTGTACATCACCAATGCTCATAAATTAAAAAACTAGCGATTCCTTGACAATTTTCGTAATTAATTGCCTATTACCCTTGTTAACCTTGTACATGCATTTAATTTACATATCCATGCACAAGAATATGCTAAACATGAAGATATTGGGGGATGACAGATGGATGCCAATATGGATAGTTCTTTCACGACAACAACTCCAATACTTTTGTATTGTCACCAAATCTATTTAGTAATAGAGTTGTTAAGCATGAAAGTTTTGACAATTATTTAAAAAAAACTTTTTCAGGACTGGCGAAAATAAGAAGAAACAGCATATATGTCATGTTCCAGGCTGTAATAAAGTATATGGGAAGACCTCACATTTACGTGCCCATTTAAGGTATGTTTTAGCAAGTAAATTTTAATGCTTCAAAATTTGTCATATTGTCATTTGCTTTTTAAAAATAGAGAAGACCTGATGCATTATTCCAGATCGTGAAAATCTTGATCAATATTCAAACCTCACAAAATATTGTTCTTGTGTGTGTGTTTACTAATTTCACTTGTATCGTATGCTGATCATGCAGCATGCATCTAATCCTTGAGACTGCCAGTTGAATGGTTGGTAGACCAAACTCTGAATGTAACATCAGTGCCCATTGGTTAAATAGTACATCAGTAATCCAATCATATTGCCTTTTCATTAACATGTTGCCTCAGGTGGCCATGTTATGCAGATGAGCATTTTCTTTATTTCTTGTATGCAAAATGTGCAATTCAGAAATGTATTTCAAATGATTGTCTGCTACTGAAAACCAGAAATATTCATGTGATGTGTCTGACACTGAATTAGCAACCATTTCCCTAAATGACTGAAGATTAATAGGACATTATTTTTTGAGAAAATATAAAATGGAAATGCTTGAAAGAATTTGAATGGTTGTTAATGGCTATGGCTATTATGTATTTACAATAGAAAGCATTTATTAATGAATTGTCTTGTGATTATGCATATTCCATGAGGAACAGCCATATCGATTAATTATTTCCTTTGAAACTTTGTAGGTAATACTTAAATTCTTTCTTTTACTGATGAAAATTGCACTGGAAAAGGTTTTTTTTCTATATATATGTGCTGGAAAATTTATGTAGTTTTATGCATGTACAGGAAAAGATGTGTAGTTCTACATATGTACTGGAATATTTTTGTAAATTTTTTTTATAAATTGTAATAGAAAATTTGTGGACTGAAAATTTTTAAATAGTTTTGTATATAAATGTGCCTGAAAATTTGTTTAGTTTTATATATACATGTACTTGACTGAATTATGTTTAGTTTTATATATACATGTACTTGACTGAATTTGTTTAGTTTTATATATACATGTACTTGACTGAATTTGTTTAGTTTTATATATTCATGTACTTGACTGAATTTGTTTAGTTTTATATATACATGTACTTGACTGAATTTGTTTAGTTTTATATATACATGTACTTGACTGAATTTGTTTAGTTTTATATATACATGTACTTGATTGAATTTGTTTAGTTTTATATATACATGTACTTGACTGAATTTGTTTAGTTTTATATATACATGTACTTGACTGAATTTGTTTAGTTTTATATGTACTTGACTGAATTTGTTTAGTTTTATATATACATGTACTTGACTGAATTTGTTTAGTTTTATATGTACTTGACTGAATTTGTTTAGTTTTATATGTACTTGACTGAATTTGTTTAGTTTTATATATACATGTACTTGACTGAATTATGTTTAGTTTTATATGTACTGGACTGAATTTGTTTAGTTTTATATATACATGTACTTGACTGAATTTGTTTAGTTTTATATATACATGTACTTGACTGAATTTGTTTAGTTTTATATATACATGTACTTGACTGAATTTGTTTAGTTTTATATATACATGTACTTGACTGAATTTGTTTAGTTTTATATATACATGTACTTGACTGAATTTGTTTAGTTTTATATATACATGTACTTGATTGAATTTGTTAAGTTTTATATATACATGTACTTGACTGAATTTGTTTAGTTTTATATGTACTTGACTGAATTTGTTTAGTTTTATATGTACTTGACTGAATTTGTTTAGTTTTATATATACATGTACTTGACTGAATTTGTTTAGTTTTATATGTACTTGACTGAATTTGTTTAGTTTTATATATACATGTACTTGACTGAATATGTTTAAAGAAATATGGTCCAGGACTTCTATTTTGAAAATACTACAAAAGACCTCAGTGATGGATACATAGATGTAATAAAATACTACAAAAGACCTCAGTGATGGATACATAGATGGAATAAGTTCCCAAGCTTGTCTGAAGGACTGAATGATGTGTATATACATGTCTTAATTTGTTTATCACATAATATTTTGTACTAAGGCTGGCTATTTGGACCAATGGGTTTCATTGTATCATTTATTAATCTATTTATAATCATGGTGTAATTACAATGCACTGACTCCAAGAAGTATGAAAGTAATTGTTTTAATGGGCCTCACTGCATCAAGCTATCTTGCATTGCACAGTATAATCATTTTACCACAAAACACCACATCAGCTGTTGTTCTGTTAATTGTAGTCTTTTTACATACAAATTTGTATGGAAGTTTTTTTAAATATATATTACCATGTGGTATTTATTATTGCATGATGTCTTCATATTTGTGTATCTACAGTAGAATCAAACACAACTAATCAAGAAGAAAGTTTCCCTAACATGTCACTTAATTCAACCTAGTTCCAATCATTTAAAATAATTTATTACTTATGTTGGTCACATTTTTACTGATTGATGGGTCTCCTGTGAAAGAGACAATCCAGTGTAAATGTAGGGCCATGTTTGAATTTGATTGAACTCCAGCATTTTTTTGGGGGGGGGGTCAAAGGCATACAGTTGTTATTTTTGTGGATTAGAATAGGTAAACTTCAGTTCAATGTTCAACATAACTTAGCAATTTTGGTTTTCCTAAAGCATCAATAAAATAAAAATTTGTTCATGTTGATAATACGTATTTCAATATATATTTGGATAAACATGCCAGCCTTGCTTTTAACATAAGGCTTTTAACTTTTAAATAGTCTTGCTTGCTTTCAAGAGGTGGGAAACAAATGTATGTATGTTAACATTAATATATCACATGAAGGTCAATATAAATTTTAGGAGAAAGTAACCATTCAGTTCATTGTCTATTCTATAACTGAAAGTATATTGGAGAAATTGATGCACCTGTTGAAGTTTTCATTTGTAAAAGTGAGAATTTTAAAAAATAAAGTTAGGAGGGATTTCATGAAGAACTAAATTTATGGCCCTAAAAGATACTGTGCATTTTTTTGGAATATTAGATTTTAGTGGGATATCAGTATGAATTATGTACTTGTGTCCTTGAATAGACACTTGTGTTTTTATTGGAGACTGCAAACTTGTGATTTTAAATTGAGCAGTCTTAGTTTTTCTATCCCACTCAAATCATCAATGCAGCAGTTGTGAATATTTTCAGGTGGCATACCGGGGAACGTCCATTTGTATGTAGCTGGATATTCTGTGGCAAGAAGTTCACACGATCTGATGAGCTACAACGGCATAAAAGAACTCACACTGGTAAGTTTAAATAAATCTTTTACAATGTAGAGGAAAGATTAAAACAGCAAAAGTTGAATATTTTTATAGCATTCTTTAGCTGAGGCTTTTT
The DNA here is from genome assembly GCA_030141615.1 of Unio pictorum. Classification (NCBI taxonomy): domain Eukaryota; kingdom Metazoa; phylum Mollusca; class Bivalvia; order Unionida; family Unionidae; genus Unio; species Unio pictorum. The sequence goes on from JARLTB010000293.1 coordinate 4,128,460, forward strand.
TTTTAAAATTTCAGTTTGGAGTCCTCACAAACTCATAACAGAAGGATTGTATTTAAAAAATTATATCTCAGCCATAAGGCAGAGTACATCTTGTTATTATACCTATTCATCTGTTTCCAATTTTGTTTGTGCATAATAATTTCACCAAATACTGAGCAGACAGTGAATGGCTTGGAGGTAAATAAGCCTTTAGATTTTGAATTGTAGATGTCAGAGTTCAAGGTCATTGCATGTTCGTCAGTCAGCTCAACCATGCATATGATGTAATGTCTTGGTTCTCTGGAGGTTAAACTGCTTATTTTGTTGTATGTAGGTATGTATGTATTTATGTATGTAGAATTGATTAGATGTGTTTGGGGAATACAAATATTAAAGAAAGTTATTCAGTTTAAGGTACAAATAAATTGTACCAATTGCAGTTTGAACTAAAAAATATTCATGAAAATTCAAGTAAATATTATCTCAATCCCTTTATGAAGGAGCTAGATTAGCCCAGACTCTGGAGTTAGATTAGCCCAGACTCTGGAGTTGAAAGTGTGTTTTTAAATCGTTCTATTAACTGTCTTGGTTGAATATTATGGTGACCTTGGGCAAAGTACTTTCCTGTTGCATTAGCACTTAGTAACACTAAACCCAAACCAATTGGCAATCCCAATTTTCTAGTGATTTACTTGCAATGTTTGGATAAATTACAAATATTTTCAAGGAATTCCATCATAGCTCTTTGTCATGAATAGAATATAAATTTCTAGGAAATTGGGTCACTGGTATATAAAAGTCCAGGAAACAGGGTAACTCCTTTGAAGAGCATTGTTTTATCATTTTTTGAAAACAACTATAAACCAAAAGATTAGGCATTTTCTTACTTGTTCTCTTCTTGATTTTGGTTATTCTATTTGTCTTCTAATTTCAGGTGAAAAGCGTTTTGAGTGTGATGAATGCTCCAAGAAATTCATGCGGAGTGACCACCTTTCCAAGCACAAGAAAACCCATCAAAACAAGACCAAAGCCTCCTCCCCACAGTCAGGTTTAACTGGCGAGACCGAAGACGATAATATTGATGGTGGAGTCGTCGTGGACCCACGGACTAACACAGTGCATATACTCGATAATATGCAGATTACTTTGGAATTAAAGGGAGAGGATTGATGAACACTGAAACCTGCCATAGCAGACACCTTCATATAAAGGATAACTGTTTGTAAACATTAATGTTTATGGGCTCATGATATGTATGATATATATTATCCCTGTTGATGCCCATATAAAGCACTTTTGCCCCATCCATACCCATAGGATGGGCACCTGTCGAGGTTTTCTAGTCCATTAAGTGGTTTATTCAGAATTAACTACTTGTCCGGTGTTGTATACTGGTCAACCCCATCAACAAACACCTCATACTTTAAGATGTTATCATTTTTTGTTTACAGTGATACTTGACTTGGCAAATGCCTTTGACCATAGAAAAAAATATGGGTCACCTTTGTTAATTATTGAGCCCATCTTGGAGGAATTGTTTAGATGTAAAGATTGTTTTTGCATCATTGGCTCCCACCCTGTTCATCCATCTGCGCCCTAGATTAGGGTCAGTGTTAGAATTATTTGAAAAGAACTCGATGCTTAAGATTTTACTCTGTAGATAATTAAGGGAGTGACTGTTCAATTTTCAGTGGTTGTGGTGACCTAGGGTATTTTTTTAAATGTACAATCTACAAATAACTTGAGAAAAAAAATCATACTTTAATTTACAGACAAAATGAATTTATTATATTTGTTGTAGTTGAGAGATTTAATTGATGTAAAAGAGGAAAAGAATGTGAACTGAAAAGAAAATCCCAGCTGTACCAGATTTTTGTGTTGACTTCTGGTATACTATAAATGCATTATTCTTTTTTAAGTTTCTGTCTTTTTGCTCTCCTTATCAAAGACACGAGGAGCTTATTGGATGGTCTTTTGTATGTCTTATGAAGTCTGCTTAGTATTTTATAGGATAAGTTTGTTATCTCATCTTATTCTATACTACTGGAGAGATCAGTATTGAACTTTATATACACTTTCTTCCCAGTGTTTTGTTGGTCCTAAATGAAAATGGTGTTGCTCTAACAACCATTATAGCTGTCATAGCAACCTTCTTGAAAATGTATTTATTGTTATTCCTTTGGAATGGATGATCATATCAAAATAAATGTGTCATCCCTCTGATAACCAGTATGGCACTCACAGCAGCCATCTTGAAAATCTTGTTAATGGCACTCCTCTGTGATTGTGACGTCTGGTTTTTAATGGAAGACTTCTTATGATGTCTTGTTGCTCATAAATGAAAATTGTTCAGATTAGACATCTGTGTTGAAAATTTTGTTATTGCTAAACCTTTGGAATGTGTGATCATATCAATATGGTGTTTTCAATGAAAGACTTTATGTAAATTGTATATGTGATGTCAGATATGTTGAAAATCTTGTTATATTCACTTTTCCTGAACAGAAAATTGGATTGGTTTGGCGTTTTCTTCAGAAGATAACTAGTTGATACCAGATGAAAATGGTACTGATTTGACATTCAGTATGGCCAACATGGCATCCATCTTTAAAATATTATTATTGCTTATTCTCCTAAACGGTTATTATAGTAACATGCAGTTTTCATCAGAAGACTAATTATATCTAGTTGGTCTTGAATGAAATGACACTAATTCAACCTCCAATTTAACCTTGAAATCTTGTCACAAATTCTCTTGAATAAATGGTAATACAGTAAAAACCAGAAGTCTTCTAATGGTAATGATTACCACAACTGAAAATGGCACCAAATCTTGAATCCATTGTGACTGCCAATGTTGTTGCATAAGATTATCAGAGATTTTTTCAGCAATCAGTGTTCTAAAGTAGAAATGGTCTTAAAAGTTCTGGCATTCCATCATAAGAGGAATGCTTCAACATTGCTGATTGTGCAAGGTCCATAACCGGGCCTTGTTGTGAAACAAATTGATCAAATTAGCAATGACATTGTTGCCGTAGCGGTGAACAGTAATTTTAATCATATCTGTATTGTTACAGTAAGTTAATATTATATAGGACATAATATTGTTAGGACAAGTTTATATTATTATGATTAGTTAACCTCCATTTTTTGTTCTTTTGAACTATCAACGTAAGACAACTTGTACCTGATGTGCTGCAAAACCATAGCTTTGGATTACCTCCCATAAGAAGTAGTTGAAGAAAATATAATTAGTTGAATTCTGGCTACATCATACTAGATGTGTCCATTTATAAAGTTATTTGCTTTGCTAGGTTTGTTAAGGTACATCTTTAAGATGAAGTTTGACTGAAATTTTCATTTTATTATCTTTTTATATCTATATGAATGAAATGAAGCATTGTATGACAGTGTTTCAATTAAATCAGCACTGAATGGGCTTAATGCTTTACTGTTGGTATATTTTTTTTATAAATATGTTATTCATGCTGTTTTCATTGTTAACACATTTTAAATTTTAGCACTTAAGTAAAGCAGAGGAAAATATTAATGTTAATACAATTCATATAAATCAAAAATGCAACAGTTACAGTCTGCTTAAAATCAAGATGGTTTTAAACATTTATCTATTTGGCAATGATACGTCACTTTCCTTTAACCTTTCAATTCACCAATCAGATTAGTTTTGAAATTTCTGCAGATGAGAAGTATTATGCGAGACATTGTTACTATTGACAACTTGCCCAACTATGAAATATAGCTCTTTATCAGATAGGTCACTACAGATATTTCAACTGTTTCTTCCCAAGGTGACAAGAACACACATTTTTATTAGAGCTTTTTATAGTTTTGTTGGATACCTTTATTTTAATCGGATTTATGTTTAATCTAGTTGACTGTATATACATGTTCAGTCTGCCATGTTAAAACTGTACGTGTTAATACCTTTCAGTCTGCCATGTTAAAACTGTACATGTTAATACATTTCAGTCTGTCATGTTCAAATTGTACAAGATCTCACTATTTAGTTTTGCAATTTCAGTATTTTATTAATTTTATAAACCCAAAATATGTTTGTTGTTTTGGGGGTTTAGATGTGGTAGTACAGTTTTAAATTAGGTGAATTTTACATACTTTAAAGCATACATTGTTTTGAATTGGTTAATCTTTTGAAAATTTCTTTAAAATTGTTTATGGAAAACAGTTTTTTTTTAAATTGTTACATAATACTCACATTTTGTTAGTAACAGTTGTTTCAGAAATTCAACTAAAAATTTGTAAATAAAGATTATGATGTGATTGGTTGACTAATATTTGAGTAAAACTTAGGGGCCATAACTTTATAGATATTTTGTATGAAAATAACAAATGTCAAGTTTTGTTCCTAATTTGGTTTTCATTGAGCAGGAACAGAATTGTGAACCAATCAAAGGGCACTGTTTCTGTGTCAGACATTGACCCTATTGCTATGAATAAGTTTTGTTTAAAATTATGAAGATATAAAATCGACAGTGAAACTGTTCAAAATCTAGTTTAATCACGTGAATGCCTTAAAAGTTAACAGATGGAAATGCAGTTGAAGACAAAAATTCCAAGTCCAACATGGGCCTTAAACTTTGTTACTAACGTTTAACTTAACCTACATGTTGATGTTAAGTCTCAATTGAATTTGTTGTGAATCAATGAAAGTTAAAAAAGTTACAAAGTGGAAACTAAATTTGTGAGGAAATAGGATGTTAAAAATACACATGGTTAACATCATATATACTTCTATCATACCTGGGAGGATACAGATTGTTTTTTTTAGTACAGCTTAGATCAGTTTGACTACAACTGTGTTGAAAACTGTTACATTTTTGTCCAACAGAATACAGCAGTAAGCCTTATGTTCTGAAGCAAATTTTTGCAAACAAAGTTGTTAAAGTGGTTCAGTATGTTTTTTGGTGCACCTCCCTCAGAGAGCTTATTCAGCATTTTTAATTAATGTGATTGTGTATTATTTCTTAATTGATATTATGCCATTTTTTTATTTGAATAATGCAATAATCTTGTTGCATTGCTATTGCATTTCCCAGATGAAGATGAGAACCTGAACTGTGTAAAAAGAATTTAGTTTTTTGATCGTGTACATGTGGATAATTTTTTTATCTGGTCATGTTTCAGTTTGATACTGTTACAAAGACTGTTACAAGTTATTGCCATTAATTTGATATGTATATAATTTTATCCAAAAGATATTGTTTTAGATGTGATGTATATGGTAAATGTTGTAGGTACATGATAAAAAGAAATTCACATGAAGCTGTGTTTGTTTTTTATATGCCTGCCATATGATTGGCTTTTTTATGCTAGGACTTGATATGATTACTTCAGTTCTATGGGCCTCAGGTGGCCGAGTGGTCTAAAGTGCTCTGTTACGGATCACTGCCATCTCACCTCTGCATGGGTTCAAGTCTCAGATTCAACCAATGTGTGTATATGTGAGAATGCTTGCCAGTAGCTTCTCATGGGTTGATGGTTCTTTCCATGGGTTTTCCTGGGTTCTTCCTCCACCATTAATACTGGCCACCATGTATAGCCAATCGTGTGCTGACAAATGGTGCTAAAACCTTCAACAACTCCAGTTCTACAGCAAAACTGAAAAATTCTGTTCTGCATCACACTTAGACCAAACATTGTGGATAGCGTTCATTTGGGATTAAGAAAGGTACTATCAGTGTATTGGACAAAAGGTCATAGGCCATGGTTGCTAATTTAAAGAAGAAAAAAGTTTTTGTGAAAAATAAATCCAATGTACGTGTACAAAAGTTTCAGGATGAACTTGTAATCTGGTGAGAAAGAAGCATATTGGTATACACATCAGATTATCAAGGGCACCTTGACTGAAAAGGAAACTGGTTTTTACATAATAGCTTAAATTCTGGACCATATACAGAGTTTGTGTACAGATTGCACTTAATGTATGGAATAGGTGTTGATTTTAGGTTCAAAAGATCAAGAGGAAATACAAGTTCTCTGCAATAATTATTATTTATAAGTTTCTTGATTGTATTCTGTGGTTTGCTTGTACTTTGGTTAATAAATAAACATGTCATGATAGCCCAGATAAAATCATGGTCACTTTACTGTGACTTTAATTGAAGAACATTTGCAGGTCATGTTTATTTAGACGCGTTAGTTAGTAATCTCTAGAGTCAACCATGCACTACTAATTCCTTTATTGATGATTATTTAACACAGGGCTACCAATTCCTACATGGATGAAGGGAAATTTTCAAAATTTGAATTTAAAGCCTGCAGTGGGATCCTATATATTTTGCAAAAGCATTTCTACTTTACATCAAGAAAATGAGAAAGTTTGATTTATGGTTTGTTCAGTTCATTCTGAGCAGGGTTGTTGAGAGCACTCATGGGCTCTGGGGTAAGAAACACCCAAGTCTCTCCTAGTTCTTTTTCACACAAAACTTGTCTATTATAAAATAAAAAGTTTTGTTCAGCTTGGGCCCACCTTATGGGCCTGGGACCCAAGGATATATCTCCAGTTGTCCCTTCCACTTGTCGGCCCTGCTCCTGAGCCACTGAATTTGTGTTGATTACCAAAATTAATCTAAATATCCTGTATCTCGATATTTTGGGACACCATCAAACAGTTTTTAGAATATTATCACCTAGATCATGAACTTGCCAAATGTTAAAGTATGTTTATAATGTCTGGTTCACACTTGTTATTAAGGTTAAACACTTGTATTCGAGGGTTGTACTGATGGAGTTTTACACATAAAAAAACAAACACCAGAAACATAAATACAATTGTTTATTTGAACAAAAAAATTCTTTCAAACACTTTTAAATTCGAAAATAAATAAGATGTAATTTTTTTTTATATCAATATCATTGCTTTGCTATTAAAGTCATAAAATATACTTCTTAATTGTCCAAAAGCTTCGAAATTTAAAACATATGAAACAGTTTATACAATTTTACAAATAAACATAAAAAAGAGTATCTAAGGTATCTTTATTATAATATTGAAATTCTTTTAGCATATGATAATGTTCAGTAATCTATAGTTGCAAAGTAAACAAGATGAAAAGATCACTAAGGTAAATTGAAAGAGTGGTTGACTGTACAATATTCACACACACACACACAACAAGACCATGCAAGAATTAATTCATGTACTTGCATACAAAAAGGTTTACCTAAAGGAAATTGATCTTCTAAGTCAGGCAGACATTGTCAAGATGCAAGCATACATAAAGGATGTTCATCAGTTGATTCAATGAGGACCACTAATTATCCTAGAGTTGGAGCAGCTGGCTCTGTTCTGTACGTGATGTGCGCAGGTGGCTGATGAGGCCAACCCTTGCAGGGCATAAGGGACAGGTGATGAGTGGGACTTCTCCAGGAGGGTTGATGGCACGTGCTTTTCTGGCTTGCCTCTTCAGCTCTGCAGTCGATGTTCTGCTAGATTCACACAACTAGGAACCTTTGTGCACCGAGGAACGCCAAATGACCCGATCGCTTGCTGTTCGCTCCCAGGAATCAGGGTTTATGTTGAACACTTTTAATGCAGCTTTCAGATTGTTTTCGAAGCGTTTCTTTCGACCTCTGTGGGATCGCTGTCCTTGTTGTAGCTCGCCATACAAGAGTCTCTTAGGCAGCCTTGTCCTGTCACTTGATGTTGAGAATTTTCCTGAGATTTGTGGTGTGAAAGCTTCCTGACGTGGCGTTTCGGATGCGTAAAGTAGTGAGGAGCACAACTACCCTGTGGACCTTTAGTTTGGTCTGGATGCTGATGCCTTTTCTATTCCTGATATTGGCATACAATCGGCCAAAAGTTGTGCAGGCTCTGGCAATGCAAAGGTTAACTTTGTCATAAATAGTGACGCTCTGTGTCAGTGTGCTGCCAAGGTAGGTGAGGCAGTTCACTAGTTGAGTTTTTGGCTGTTGACGGTGATGTTGGGCTCAGGATTTCAGCTTTCTTGGCATGGTGAGACCAAAGGTTGTGCAGATGCTGGAGAACTTGTCAATGCTGCATTGCAGGTCGGCTTTTGAGCCAGCATTGAGGGCGCAATCATCGGCGAATAAGATGGTTATGTCATAACCTTGATGTTTGCATGAAGCCTCATGGAATTAAAGTTTTCCATCTGTACGGTACATGATGCTGACTCCGACTTCTCCATCTCTGAAAGCATTAGTCAATATGGCAGAGAACAATAGACTCAACAGTGTCGGTGCTAGAACACAACCCTACTTGACGCCATTGGTTTTTGGGAATGGCTCAGATGTCTCTACATTGTCCTCGACTGATGTCTGCATACCATCATCGAAATGCTGCATGATGGATATACATTTTCTTGGGCATGCGCACTTGGCCATTGCCTTCTCTGCTGACAATTGCTCTTTACATTTCTTTTGCAGCAGACACCATACTTATGGTCCCACGTTCTTTACGAAATCCACACTGGCTTTCTGGCAGTATTCCCTGGTCAAGGTGCGTAGTGATGCGGTGCGTTATGATTCTGGGGAGTATCTTTCATACCATTGATATTAAGAATAAACCCCTGTGGTTGTTGCAGGTATGGCGGTTCCCTTTGCGCTTTTACAGGTAGATTATGGAAGTGTCTTTGAATTCCTGGGGGATCGTCTGTTCCTGCCACATCAGTCAAAACAGTCAAAACAGTTGGTAATGACTTTCGATCAGGGCTGTGACCCTTTCTTTGTAGACTTCACCTAGAGTGGAGTCTGGACCAGTTGCTTTGCCACTGGAGAGTAGACGTATCGCATTATGTGTCTCGAGCAAGGTTGGAGGGTTATCCAATGCTTCGTTGATGTGTAATTAGGTGAGACGACTGATGGATGATGGTGATTGAGGACGCTGTCAGAGTGTTCAGCCCATCGTTGAAAAATCTTGTCAGTAATTAGTGTGTTTCCGTCTGCGCTGAAAAGGGGGATGGTCCAGAGGATGTATGTCCATACACTTCTTTCAGAGTAATGCAGAAGTTCTTCATGTCATGCTGGTCTCCGTAGCACTGGATCTCATCAGCTTTGTTGTTCAGTCATTTGTCTCGCATCTGACGAAGCTTCTGCTGTACAGTTTTGCGTATGTTGTTATACGCATGTTTCCTAGAGGTGGACTTAGGGTTGTTGAAGTAGGTTCGAAGGAGGCGGTGTTTCTCTATCAGCAACTGCTTGATCTCGTTGCAGTTCTCGTCAGTCTTGATGCATTCTGGTTCAGGGTATGGGATTTCCGAAGCTATTCTGTAGACCAGCTCTCGGAATGCCGCCCAGTCGGTCTACACATTCTGATTGTCGAGAGGGGTGGATTTCAGACGGTTCTTCCAGGGCATCCACTAGATACTGTATGATACTTGTGCATTTCAGCTTGGTGATGTTCAATCGTTTAGGAGCCTTCTTAACCTGTGGGCGTCTTTTGGGCTGAAATAGGATGTCGAGCATGGTGTTGATGAAGCGGTGGTCTGTCCAGCAGTCAGCGCCGCACAAGGAATTGGGCACACGCACATCCATCTTCCTACCAGTGACGTAGTCGATGAGGTGCTATTGCTTAGAACGAAGGTGCATCCATGATTTCCGGTTTCTGGTAGGGAGGCGGAAGACTATTGGTGATAAGCAGTTCATGCTCGGAAAAAGGAGACCGTTGCTGTTACAGTGACCCACTCCGCTCATTCTTAGCACATGAATTGAACTCAGCAGCAATGACGGAATGACGATCCTCATAGAACATGACCTTCACTTCATCTGGGTTGGGCATGGTTGGAGCATAGCAACTGATGATGGGAAGGTGCATTCTTCCAGACACGAGGGGAAGTTTTATTTTCATCAGTCTGTCGTCTACTCCCTTGGGAGGTTCAGCCAATTTGCCAATCAGGCGTTCTTCACTGCAAAGCCGACACCAGCGACACGGCGCTCTTAACCTCACTGATCGCTCCAAAAGAAAGTGTATCCGGAGCACCTTTCACACAATACGCCGCTACCTGCAAGCTGGGTTTCGTATAAGGCAGCAATGTCCACATTGTATCTGGCGAGTTCATTTCCTATTAGGGCGGTTCTCCTCTGGGGTCTGTCTGCATCGTCTCTGTCCAGTAATGTGCGTACATTCTATGCACCAAGTGTGAGAGGAACAATCCTCATTATGTTTTGTATTTTTGACCGCTGAGGTAGGGTTCCCGCCAGCCGCGGTATGCTGGCTAGAAGTTTAGAGTTAGCAGTGTTTATGGAATCTTTTGTAGCCCTTTCCTTTTGCCAGTGAGGTGAGCAGTGCATTCATGACGAGGTCTGATTAGTCGCTCAGGGGGCTGCCGGACTTGCCAATGCTGATCTAATGGCCTGAGCGCCTGTATGCAGGTTTGCTGCTACGGTTGCCAGTGTACTCACACCTGTTGCTTCGTCGCTTGGCGACACCACTGGACTTTAGTGGCTGATGGTATGGGTGGATGATAAAAATGACTTGCGCGGTGACTTTGTTTTAAGTGAGGAATAGTTGCACAGTTCGTCAACCTAACTCTCTTGCCCAAAACCGTCAGAGTCTAGCAGCTCAACAACGTCGATACGGCTTGAGACGGAGTTGCGTGCAGTGGTCGATCAGTACATCCTACATGTCTCATAGAGCTCTTAGCGCTCCGCGGTGCTTTACTGAGATCGCCTTTTGCCCGTTGAGCAGCTGGTGATTCCTCCGTGCAGGCTGCCGAATCCAGTTTTCACATGCTATGTAGACAAAGCCTAACTCACTGCCGGTTTAAGACCCGCGGGCTACCCTCAGCCTGGTTTATCCGGCCAGTAGAAACCGTTTTCTGGGATGTGGCCGCTGTGCATGATGCAACTTCTTGGAACTACAGGTGAGATCTGAGTGCCAAGTGAGGACCAAAGGTGTGCTAGCTAACCCCGAAGGAGTACATCTGCTTAGCCAACCAGAGGTGTTACCTCCTCCCAGGACACCCCAACAGTCAACAGTGATATCATATTGTTGGGACAATATCCAAATATGTACCAATCAAAACAATAGAAGATCCAGAACGAACTTGCTCCTATTATTGGCTCTTTGTTTCCTCTTATTCTTAAATCATATACTCGTCACATTCTTGTTACCATTAAAGGTCGAACAATTTATGTTGGAAAAGGATATTAGCATGACACCACAAGCATTATACAAAATGCCAATATACAAAATAGGTCCGATGTTTGGAATATAAAATCTCGTTTTACAAAAGGTAATGTACCTAAGGTTATGCTAGACTAGATATAACTTAAATGATAGTTTGACCCATTTGTCTACAACTTGGGAGACTCAAAAGGAGAAAATATTCAGGTAAAATTTATAAACAAGAATTGTTGCTTTACCATAAAAGTAAAAAGAGCTTCAAGATGAAAAGAAGCAGAAAATTATGTCTTGATGAAATGGAAAGGATAATTTATTACGTTGACAACATTGTGCCCCTAAATTAGACAGAATGTTTAGAATTGGTAGCTACAGTGTTAAAAAAAAGTCAACCCTCATAAAAACAAATTATATGAAAGGACAGGTATTGTCGCCATTTACATTAAGACATTATTTCGTTTAAACAAACTAGGTGTCGGCAACAATGTCTTGCATTATAGTAAAATTGATATTGTCACCAATAATGGCAAGGGGTTTAAATGTTTTATTAGACTTATGGAAGCAACTAATTACAGATATTGGGAAGAACGTAACACATCGCCTAAGCAAATAGGTTGATGAGGTAAGAAAGTTGAATTGTATTCATCACAATCTTGACCAACATTGGATTGAGCTATTCAAGGTGCAATTAGCAGATATCCGAACACTCAGCTTTTACAGTAGATGGACAGGATGGACAGGAATTAATTGTAAAACGGATAAGCAGATTATTGGATATCACTGAGTTCATGACTTAGAGTCAGGCCTGGTTTAACCACTAGGTGAACTAGGCGGCCGCCTAGGGCGGCAAATTTCTGGGGGCGGCACAAAGAGCTACGTAAAAAATAAAAATAGTTAAAAATTGCCGCCTTTAGTAATAAATGGATCGAATAATAATACAGTTTTCCCGCTAGGTGAAACGAATTGTATAGTATAAATGTAATCACTAATTTACTTACTTACGTTACGGGCAAATACCGCCACATCCGGTGACGTCATTTCGAAAGTCAAAACAAAACAGTAAATCGTAATAACATTTGATTTTGCAGTTTCCGTCGTTATTTCAATACCCCATGGCAGAGAGAAAACGATTGTCTGGTGCACAGTATCGTAAACGACGGGCTGAACATGACAAATACGTTACAAAACAAGGAAACTCATTGTTAAAGTATCTATGTATTCAGGATCCAAAAGACAAATTCAAAGTAAACTTTTACTTCGCTGTTCTTGACACTGCAATACAGTCATTTGAAGAAAGATTCACTCTAATGCAAAATATTAGTTCGGTGTTTGGTTTCCTCTATGATGTTCACAGTTTGCAGAATAAAACTAACAAGGAAGTCATGGAACATTGCTTGAATCTTGAGAAAGCATTGCAACATGGAGACTCCAAAGATATTGATGCAGTTGATCTAAGCAGTGAACTGAAAGCCATTTCAAGACGAGTTGTAAGGTGTACATTGCCACAGGATGTACTAAACTTTATATTGAAAAATAATTTAACAGATAGTGTCCCCAACACTGTTATTGCTCTGAGAATCCTCTTGACACTTCCAGTTTCTGTGGCTAGTGCTGAGCGAAGCTTCTCAAAGCTGAAACTGATAAAAACATATTTGCGAACGTCCATGCTACAAGAAAGACTTGTTGGACTAGCTACTCTGTCAATTGAACATGATACTGCTCAAGACATTCAACTGATGGAACTCGTTTCTACATTTGCTAAAGCGAAAGCGCGAAAAATAAAGTTTTGAAATTACATTATATAAACGTGTAGACCCTAAAGATTATTTTGAATGTAAATACGAAATAAAACAAACAGCAGTATAGTATTCCTTTGGTAAAAGTTAATATTACTTAAATAATTAGTTGCCGGGGCGCAGTACGACAGGTTCGCCTAGGACACCAAATACTCTTGCACCGGCCCTGCTTAGAGTACATAACAAGTTACAAAAAATCTCACCGCTCCGATGGCCTAGTGGTTAGAGCCTCCGCCTCGGATGCGGGATGCCGTGGGTTCAATCCCCACGATGAGTCATACCAATGCCTTACAAAAATGGTTCTAACAGCTACCTGGCTTGGTGCTCAGCATTAAGAGGTTAGTGTTAGGGCTGGGCAGCATCACATTATCATGATAATATGAATTGGTTGGACATCATACTACATGCTGAAAAATGATGCCCCAGTGGTATTCATCACTATAAAATACCACATTGCAGACATCGTAGCGACATGACTGAGACATTATTTAAGCTAATTTAAAAATCGAAATCACACACGCACACACACACACATATTGACGACAAATTGTCTCAAACAACAACCCCCACCAACAACAACACCCACCACCAACAACCCCCTCCCCCAAAGCAAAACCTAAAGCATTATAAAGATATGGAACCGAATTATTAGAGATACGAAGTCGAGCCCAACTAGTACACTGATATATGTAGCTTAACACAATCGAGAATTTGTTTTGAAGTATGCTGATCAAGCAATAAATGAAGTCTACCCATATGTGAAAGATATCAGGAAGCATTCCAAATTAGCATTTTCCGTTCACATGAAATTGAAATCACTGTATAACTTGCATGGTTACTACGTGAGCAAAGACATTGCCATGTGGCTTTTCACGCATTAACTAATTTATGTCCTCATATCTATGAACTATATGTTGGACACTTATACATCACACTAATTAATGTTGTTGGTGTTGGTTGGGGGGGGGGTAACGCCATTTTAAGCACACGATAGGCGATACATGGCGGACAGTATTAATGGTAGACTTTGGAGGAAGAACCCGGGAAAATCCCGGAAGGAACCACCGACACACGAGAAGCTACTGGCAAGCTTAATGACATACCCACATTGGCCGAAACCGAGACTCGAACCCATGTAGACAGAGGTGAGATGGCAGTGATCCATAACGGAGAGGACTAGACCACTTGGTCACTCCTGACACCCCTCCTCCACTGATTTCTGTCTTTCGAACTATAAACTAGATACTTGTACACTATTACAGTGCACTAATTTCTGTCGTTAGAACTTTAAACTAGATATTGTACACCATCACAGAGCACTAATTTCTGTCTTCAGAACTAAAAACTTGATACTGTATACTACTATCAAAAAAAGCACTACTTCCTGTCAGCAAGTGAAACAATATAATTAGCCATGACAGTAGAAGAGAAATTTGTACAAAAAAGAAGAAAAAGATACGGAAAAGAAAATAGAAGAAGAACAAAAATGGGAACAAGAATATCAAATGATGGAAACTTACTTGTTGGACTATGATGAATGTCTAGAAGATGAAATTGTACATATCTAAAAACTATATATATATATATATATATATATATATATATATATACGATTAATGAAATAAAAACAACAAATATTATCAACCTATAGCATACATGCCTCGAGGTAAAAAAGCAGAAGGCCAGGTTGGCCTCCCAAAATGGTCTGCGAACGAGAGAGAGAGAGAGAGAGAGAGAGAGAGAGAGAGAGAGAGAGAGAGAGAGAGAGAGAGAGAGAGAGACTTCAAAAATAAAATACAAATCAGAACAAAGCAATACATTGTTGGATCTTCATTTGAAATAGGATTACTGGATGCAGAAATTCTTACATTAACTGCAATGCATTTGTGACCGGGTATTTGTAGTATTTCACTGGAACAATAGACTGCACAGAAGACATAAACAAATTTCTTTTTTTGAGTCGGATTTGCAATCCATATACACTGCATAAAGGTCAGCTTTGGTTGGATAAAGTTCTGTCATTTAGGAGACCCATTTATGTCAGAATTCTTCTGTGAACAGAGGTGAGTTTATTTACTTCTGTAAGTTAACATTTAAACCACGCTTGTATATACGGTAGATTATATATATATATATATATATATATATATATATATATATATATATATATATATATATATATATATATATATATATATATATATCGCCACTCCCCCACCCACCATCAAATAAGTAATACCCTTCGTTTTACTTTTTTGTTGTTGTTGTTCTTGTCTTGTATTTTTTCTCAGTTTTTCACATTATGATGTTGTTATACATGACATAACAAACACTTAGGAGGTAACATATCCAAATTCTTTTTTTTTTGTGTTGAGGGTGCTTTCTCCCGTTGTTCTTCACAGACCATTTGGCAAAGCCCTCCTGTCCTATTGTTTAGTTTGTGTATGTTATATATTTTTGTTTACATTATTTGTTTTTTTATGATTTGGATTTGATTGATTTGTTTTATTTTTAATAGACATTTTCAAATTCTTCTTCTAGATATTCATCATGGTCCAGGTACATGTATTCTTGCATAATTTGTTCATCTTCTTCTCTTGTTTTCCTTCTTTTTTCCTTTCTTCTTATTGCCCTTTCTTGGTCAAATATTTGCTCCTCTGTCATATAGCCTTGTTTCATTTGATTTCCCAGGTTAAGTTTTATTTGTTGGATCGCCTTGCCCTTGTTTGTCTCAATGCCTTCATTATGTTTTCGTTGTTGTTTTCCTACCTTTTGTTGATTGTCCTTCTGACTGTTTTATATTTCCTTTCCCTTGTTGTTGTTGTGGTTTCTGTATCTCTTAATGTTGTAGTTTAGTATTCTTCTCTCAAGGTTGTTGTTGTTTTTGTTGTGTCTCCAGATTATTGGTTTTGGCAAGATGCTTATGTTCTTTTGTTTTTCCCTTTTCCCTTTATTTAATTTTTGGGTTTCTTGTTTTGTTGACGGCTGATCTTTCTTTTGTTTCTCTGTTTCTCTAATCCCCTTTTGATTTTGATCCAAATGTGTTGCTTGTTGTTTCCGCTGCTGATTGTGCATCTGCATCGGAGTTTGCTTTTGTATTATTGGTTGTTGTTAATCCTGTCTTTTTGTATTTAGAAGTTGTTTCTACATCTGTGTTTTCCATATTAATTGTTTCTAAATTTCCTTCCATTGATGTTTATTGACATTTATGCGGCGTATGTCCCGTCTATCCGCACCTGTTGCACTTTCTATGGTATATGCACCGTTTATACCATGCTTTGGTCAGGAATCCATACATACAAAATGCCCCTTTTATACTTCTGAGCTTGGTCTTTTCAACTTCATGTATCCTGGTTCCGTTGTATATTGTAACCATGGAACTGTTGCTAGTCTTGATTTTCCTACTTTTATGCCAACTTTTTTCTCAAAGCACTCGACTGTATCTTGTAAGGGTATCTCAGTTGGGATATCAGACGTATATAACTCACCTGTCTTTTTTTAGAAATCTATTTTAGTATTGGATCCTGTTTCTTTACCAGTGTTATCTCTCCACGAATATGTATTTTGCCGTATGGTAAAGCTGACGAGTTGCACCGTGGTCATATTATGTAGCCCTTATACAATTATGTTTATGGAATAGATTTTTTGTTGTATCTCTGGGTATCTGATCTTACGTGCTATCAGAACCGTACATATACACCTGGCACACTTTCCCTCTGTTTTCCTTACATGTCCAACAATTGTGTTCCTTTCTTGTAATTACATTCGATATAAGATCCTTCCACTGCGTCTACTCTCTTAATCTTAAAATATCTCTGCAAATCCTTTGTTGCCTTGCTTGCCGCGGCCATTTTTGCTCAATTTTCCCCCCGCTCCTTCTTGAGTAATGTTCACCTTTGTATTTTGTATTTGTAAATTATCCTCGTCCTTTCAATGCATTTTGTAAACTTGTATTACTTTTGCCATTGACTCTAGATTTTACTGCAGCATGATAACTCCGGTTGACTTACTACTTTTTTGGTGGAGGGTGATCTCCCATGTTGATCTTTTATTTGGGGAGCTCCTCCTGCCCTTATGTTAGGTGTTTGCTTTGAGTTCTTGTGTTTTCTTTTATTTCAAGTTTGTCGAAAAAATAATGTTTGTAAAATTTGTAATTAATTGTTTTTTAAATTATATAAATTCATCGTCTTGAAGAAAATAATCCTGGTTGTCTTATGTGCTGTTTGTTTCGTACCTGCCATTGCTTCCTTTACTCCTCAACAACAAGCATTAGAAATCATATTCATATTCAGAAAGCCGAAATAATTTTCTCCCAATTTCCATTCGTGAGTCGAGTTTAAAAATGGCCGCCAAAACTGTTCATTCAAAACAAAACAGTCCAGAAGGCGGGGTTAAAAATGTTTTCTCACGATCCAAGCCAATCATTAAAGATGATACCGCACAACAATTGCATGGCTTATTTGGACCAATCCGAATCACATAAAGTGATATTTTAACGTGTGGTATTTATCTAACTATGAAACTGGGCATACTATATATATCTACTATGTGATATATGCAATGTTTCCATTAACAGCTTGTACACCATGACCAGTCATTCCACACTCTTCTCGCATCTGAAAGGAGCCTTGAAACGTTTTGGCTGATTTTGCAAACTGTGGTATACTTTAATCTGTTCAATGTAGGCTAAATACCCCACGCCCACACACAGTTGTGACCATCCATACGGACCTGTTTAATTGATTTTGACAAAATCTTATGTTAAATTGTACTCTAGAGTCATTGCTGTCAAACTTCAAAGTGTATTTATCCTATATATTTATTCGCTTTAATTTTTTTAAAAAATTTTGTTCAATTTAGTAAATATTGTATCAATAAATATTTATGGTTACCTAATTCAAATATAGTTTTAAATAAAGGACATCATATAATACAGGGGCTGGAAATTCATGAGATCTGCCAGTATCACGCATACCTTTGGATATGTACATGTAATTACCGGTGGATAGTTGAACAGAACTATGAAAGGAACAACAGGTGTCAATTTGCCCTCAGGCCATAAACCTAGCGGGGCTTAAACAGGTAAAAGGTAAACAATGGCTTCAACAATGCTCAGTCTGAAAACAACTTATGTTTTACCTGCCTTTCTTAAATTGTGTTTTAATATTTTGCTAATTTATTAGTATTAACAGAAACATCAACTTTACCTTCCAATGTTTTTATTCTCCAAATTTTCGGTGATAATGTTATAATAGTTATTATTCTTGATTAACAATGTTGTTATTTTTTAGTTTTAAAGTATGATAAATTAGTATTTAAAAAACAGACTTTTTTGAACGTATCTAAATTTTAAAATTTAAATTATAATACTACTACTTCCATACAAATTGTGTTAAGACAAACACTTTGTGCATTTTTTATGTGCTAATTCAAAATTTCTTTCTTTGATCTAATGTTTTATTTTTTAAAGTTGCTTACAGGTACAAATCAATTACACCAATTACACCAATCAATTACACGAATGCACTCTCAAACATTTTGCCAACAATGATTATTTGTATTCCCTACCTTAATGATGAAATGCAGGTGCTATGCGGTTTACAAAATCTATATTCTGAGTAAATCCCCACTGAACATCTAAACAAATCTACTTAACGATGCTCCAAATCAATGGGAATCTTATTTGAGTTACAATAGACAACATGTAATTTTTGGTGGGTCAAATGGGGAGTTTCCAAATTCCACTCTACAGTACTTTTAGGTTACACTGGTTACGGAACAAGGATAAGGAACACTGCTTGCTAGAATTTTAAAATTTAGTCAATGATTTAGTTAACTATATATTTTATGCATCACGTGAATTAATTAACACTGATGAAAGACACCGACAAACATATATCAACAAAGAAATATCACCTTCATTTTTAAACATGGAATATATAGAGAGAATTTCCTTCAATAGGATATCCTCTACTATCTGCGTATATGGGATATGTTCCGAATCGTCAAAGATTTTGTATGACACTTTTTTTTCTTTTCGAGTACGTGTTTATTTCCTCGTTATACATATTTTAATAGTCCAAGAAACTGGCATTGATTAAGTAGATCTATTTAACTATAAAAATCACGAGTTTATATAAACTTCTT